>JAVKPL010009544.1:0-38863 GCA_032173675.1 Gastrolobium villosum
ATTTTCTATACTTTGCAGAAAAACTTGCTCTCTTATAAAATCTGTATAAAATCGAATTCAGATGCGATAAAAAATATTCCAAGCTTCTGAAAAACTAGACATCCGGGGCATCGCATACATATAAATTATGCGCGATTCGGAGGTGAATAGCCCCACGGAACAGGACATGTAAAACGCTTGTGAATCCTGTCCGTTTTCTGGAAATAGGCTGTAAGGCGAAGCTCACTGAAGTTCGTACAGGTTTCGTATAAAAATGAAACCTGCACAGTTTGAAAGTACATTCCCGGGGCTTCGCGTGCATATAAAATAATAGTAAATCGGAGTTCGTTTTCCCCTTGAAACATGACCCGTAAAGTACCGGTAAAACTGTTAAAATTCAGCACTTAATAAAATGTTCAAAAATTCTTTTCACAAAACGTTTTCCAAACAGCCGCTGTTCATAAAAGACTAAACAGAGTTAAAGTACTAATTTCAACAATCATCCAAGTTCTCGAAATATACAAGAATATACAGTCATCCAGCAATCACACAGCAACAACCAAAGTCCAATCAATATTAATCAACAACATGCATCCATATACTCACGTCTTCAAGTGTGCTTTCCTTTTTCCTGCCATTTTATGAAAATAGCAGCCCCAAAGGGGTGAGAATAATCCCAGTAGTGTGGCAACAAAACCAATAATATAACAGTATTAACTAGGCACAAAATCATAAACAGTCACTTCAACATATCCTTGTTCCTTTTCCTTTTTCCTTTTCATCATATATATATTGCGTATATAACGCCTTTCCTTTGCGCTTTTAGCACCGTCGTGGGCGCACTTCACAGTGGACATCCCATACATGGCACCTGAGCTCGGTGGATTCCAACTGTGGGCCTATGCGGACTGATGCCAAGTGTCCCATACCCTGGTACCTTAGGGATGCCTATATGATGCTTGCTCAAACACATGGTCCTGTACATAACTATTCTAAAGTGCAGGGCTATATGATCTTGGTACATGCATGCCATGCTATGCTTTCACACACAAAGCGTAAAATAAATGCGGTATGATGTAAGGTGCATGCTTATACACTTTTCATATACGTTATGCTGCCACATAACAACTTTACCTCATAATCATATTGCCGTTCTAGGCACATTCTTGGCAGTATACTTTCATCATAAGGAACATAATAATTTTTACGGAGTATGGAGCATCATGTCACAACTTCATACCAGTAGTCAATAGTCACATTAGGTAATATCGCCTGACACTTACCTTGCGCCCAAGCAATAAGCAACAGCACCAAAATTCACCTCACTCTATAAGAGCTACGTGCACCTAAATACATGTGTGACAAATCAGAATTGGTTCCATATTAATCCCATAATTCCCAAGTCATTTCCATTATTCCCATTCTTGTATTTTATTTGATTTAGCAAGCATTCAAGACTAATAGTTCACTGCATACATTTTTATTCCAACAATTGCTAACAAAACAAAATCTACAAGGCTTCATACATATAAACCAATTCGGTCCTGCCTATTAAATTAGGTGCCACTCATTTAACATTTAAATAGCCATTTCTACAAGGTTTAGAAGGTACCACAACATGCCTCTTATATACTTTATTTATAACAACTTCCCTATGTCATGTGTGCGCTAGAGTGTGGCCCAAAGCATGTTTTGAATTCAATTTAATATACACAGGGTTAGGAGTGCGATACCACCCTACAAAAATAGTCCAATATTCTCACCTAAGATCTATTTATATACTCAGAAATCTGTTTGGCTAGCAGGCATAAGGTTCATGACTTTTATTCACATTTCCAACCTTACACTTTATGGTGCGCTAAAATACAAGCTGTCCCATTACTTGAATTCAACAAAGTTAGATACCACAACCTATATATGTATATACAGACTACCAACAGTTCAAAGGATGAGCAGTAAAGGAAGAGATGACAAAACCGGTTTCTTAGGACACTTATGTTGGCCGAACAGAAAGGGAAGAAGCGGATAGAAGGAAGTTTACAATCTCTAAACACACATGCTGTGATCGAACAGTGTAGGGAAAGAGAGGAGAAATTCACAAATCAAGCCATCCCCATAACCGAAGCAATGGAGTGGAGTAGGAGTGTAGGTTCAGCTCTTACCTTCTAGAAGTACACAAAACTAGCGGCTTAATGAAGGAATAGCATGCTCCCTCTCCAACGCTTTCAGGTTCTAATCTACGGCTGCATGCAGGGTAAAAGAATTTGCTAACTCAGTACCAAATTAAACACCTGCAGAGGAACCTTCAATCTGACCAACTCAAGCAGATTTGAGAAATGGAAGAAAAGAATACATCACCTCCTTGAATGGAAGTTCTCAACCGAACACAAGAGGAGGAGCAGGGAGAACGGGAAGAGGTAGAACCTCATCCTTCTCTGGTTGTAGCTCGGTAGAATGACATAGAGGGAAGATGGAAGCTTGAACGTGGAATTTTTTTCTCTCGGCAAGGCTCACGGTTCTACGCACAGAAGGGAGGTAGGCTACGTTTCTCACTTGAACCCAAAGTGCACTCTCATTTTCATTTTGCCTCTCCTAGTTCGTATAGGTGGTGAAGCTTAGCTTGGTTCCTTTTCCATGCTTGGGAAGAAAATTCAATCCAAATGTTGATGCTACTCCCTGCGCATAGAGTGGGAACTAAGGAGATGCTATTTTTATTTTGGTACAACAGGCAGTAAATATATGAGCAGCAAGGGTTTGGCCGAACATGAAGAAGAGGGTCCATATGTCCAAATGAGGCGACGGACATGCAGGGAATGGAAGGTAAGGTGGCCTATATGCAAGCCATAGGAAAGCTAAGTGGCACACATGCAATTCTTTTGCCTCCTCTCAAGGTGCCTACGGCCATGAAGGAAGACAGAAGTGGCAGTGAGTGATACTTCCCTTGTGGTGCTTGGAGGACAATGCGCAGGAATGAAGTGGTCTTTCTTTTTCACATGGAGAAGTGAAGTCTTAAAAAGAAGGAAGGAGCTTGGCCGAATACAAGCAGGGTGAAGGCCAAGTGTCCCACGAGATGGTAAGTGGCGGACATGCACAATGGAAGGAGGGATTTTTATTTGACACCTGGTGTTCATGCACCAGCCGAAATTGAGTTGGATAAGGGAGACATTTTCAGCCAATAAAAATACATGCATAATGAGTGGACCAATAGAAATTCATGCAGGTTGATTCCCTCTTATGATAACCGATGGATAAGTGTAGAGAGATTTTAATGTTAAAGTGGGATTCACCCTTTTACGTTTGGGCCGTGGCCCAAAGGGAAGAAATGGGTTCCAACATTATGTTCAAGGCTTTCCCAACTTATGCACTAGCCCAATAAATTATTAACTAAGAGTTTATTCCTTGCAATAAAATTAATCACATACTTTTAATGAGTACTCATATAATTCTAAGTAGTGTTATGCTTTCTATATGTTATAATTAAATTATTCCTATACTCATAACTAGAATGTCTCATGCATAAAATAGGTACTCACCTTCCAAGGTAATACCAATAATTCCCTAATTTAATTTAACTTCGTCCTAAAGCAAAATTTGTATAATCCGAAGGCAAGTACTCTATCACATTCCTGATTGCAAATTAAATAGACTCCTAATAAAACGGGATGTTACAAATAGCGACTAGTGTATACCGATAGATGTTTGACATAGGTAACGACTAGCATGATAACTTACAATATGCGTTTGATGGGACCTAATTAACCCCAAGATAAAAGGAACCCTTAAATGGAATAAATAATTAAGCATATGATTACCTCCCACCACCAATGCTACTCAAAACTCTTCTACATATTGGTGCTCCACAACTCAGTTGGGACCCACTATCTCGTTGGGCTAGAGTAGTGTTTGAAGTGTAAGACACTTAGGGTGCTGGTTTAATGCTTAACTAAGACATAAGTTGCAGGCACAGCCGGGCTTATGTGCTTAGGGTAATGGTGCTAGGTTGGTTGCATGAGATGCACCACTAAGTGACAAAGAGTTGTCAACCTAATGTTAAGAGAGGGTATGAGATACTGTTGATAAAGATCAACCCTTTATTTAAATTAATCTTGCGGTCTCAGACAGAGATTAAAATAAATAATCGCATTCTTAATCCCACTAAGGTAAAATCTAAAGTAGATTAACCCTAAGTCAAAAGGAAGGGTCATTGACTTAGATAAAATAGTGGGAGGGGCAAATTATTTCAAGTCTTTAATAATTTGCTTTTAACTACATAACCGTATATTAACTAAAACTATCTTTACATCCTTTTTCAGCTTATAGTATGACTAATCCATTGTCACTGCGTTCAATACTCGATACGAATAAACTGACCGGTTCAAATTTTATGGACTGGTATCGGAACCTAAGAATAGTTCTAAGGGCCGAAAAGATTGCCTACGTTTTAGATGCTGTAATACCCGTAGCTCCACGGGAAGGGGAAGAAGGGTTTGCGGAATTTGATTTCGTAACCCACCAACAGCACTTGGATGACAATGTGATGGCAGTATGCATCATGTTGGCATCCATGTCGCCTGAACTGCAAAAGCAGCAGAGCATATGGATGCTCCCTCTATTATCGTACATCTCAAGGAGTTGTATGATATTAAAGGCAGGCATGAGAGGTATGAGGCCTCAAGAGAACTGTTCTCTTGTAGGATGACTGAGAGCATGTCTGTTGGCAGCCATGTTCTCAAGATGATCGGGCTGATTGAGAAGCTAGGAAACCTAGGCTTCATCATGGATGCTGAGCTAAGTAATGACTTGGTCCTCACCTCACTTCCACCTTCCTTCAGTCAACTCATCATGAATTACAATATGCATGGGATGCAAGTGAGCTTGCCTGAGTTGTTAAGCATGTTAACAACAGCTGAAGTGTCTATCAAGAAGGATAGGACACAGGCTCTTTTGATTGGTGGGCCTAGCAAGGCCAAGGGAAAGGGTAAGGAGCCTACAAAAGGTGAACCCCTTAAGCCCAAAGGAAAATCCAAGAAGAAGAAGGGCAAGAAGAAGGGTAAGAAGGCACCTAAGGACAAGGGTGATGCTGAGTGCTTCCATTGTGGCAAGAAAGGCCACTGGAAGAGGAATTGTCCAGACTACCTGAACAATGTGAAGGACAAGAAGCATGGTGATGCTTCTGCCTCAGGTATTTTCATGATTGAGATAAATTATTCTTATGCTAATCCATCCTCATGGGTATTGGATACTGGATGCGGTTCTCATATCTGCAATATGTTGCAGGTACTTAGGAGCCCAAGGAGATTGGATAGAAACGAGGTGGATCTCCGCGTTGGTAATGGAGCAAGAGTTGCTGCTCATTCAGTTGGAGATGCTGACCTTATTTTGCCTACGGGCCTTTTATTGCATTTGAATAATTGTCTTTATGTTCCGCATATTTCTAAAACATTATTTCAATTTCTTGTTTAGAACAAGATGGTTATACTTTCAGTATTAGGGATGGTACTTTTTCTGTCATTTTGAATGATATGGTTTACGATACTGCTTCTTTAATAAATGGATTGTATGTGTTGGAAATGGGAAATAAAGTGCTCAATGTAGATGTGAAACGACCTAGGACGGATAATCAATCTTATCTTTGGCACTGTAGACTAGGGCACATAAACGAAACAAGATTGTCTAGGATGCATAGAGATGGATACCTGGACTCCATGGATTTGGAATCCTATGGACAGTGTGAATCTTGTCTAGCTGGGAAAATGATTCAACAAAAGCCCAAAGGGCTTGAGAGTCATAGGGCTAGTGAGTTATTAGAACTCATTCATACTGATGTATGTGGCCCAATGTCTATTGAGGCTAGAGGTGGATATTCTTATTTCATTACCTTTACAGATGACAAATCAAGATTTGGGTATATATACCTAATGAGATATAAATCTGAAGCGTTTGAAAAGTTCAAAGAGTTTAGGAATGAAGTGGAGAAACAACGTGGCAAGATGATTAAGACATTACGATCAGATCGTGGTGGTGAATATTTGAGCCACGAGTTTCAGGGTTATCTGAGAGAAAATGGAATTCTCTCACAATTTACCGCTCCTTACACACCACACCAAAACGGTGTCTCCGAAAGGAGAAACAGGACCTTGTTAGACATGGTTAGGTCTATGATGAGTGAGACTCAACTTCCAAAATCGTTTTGGGGATATGCCTTAGACACAGCGGCATACCTTCTAAATAGGGTACCGTCTAAATCTGTTCAGACCACACCATATGAGATATGGAGTGGTAGAGACCCAACCTGAGTTACCTCAGGGTATGGGGATCGCCAGCTTATGTCAAAGCGTTGACATCAGACAAGCTTAGTGCTAAGAGTACTAAATGTCTATTTGTGGGGTATCCTAAAGGTACTAAGGGATACTACTTCTACTCCATGGAAGAACACGAAGTGTTTGTGTCAAAGAATGCTGAGTTCCTTGAGAAGGATTTGATCTCTCAAGGAGGCAGTGGGAGTAAGATAGATCTTGAAGAAGTGCAAGATCCACAAGAACAGATTGAGGAACCCGAGTCTGCTCCGTAGGCGACGTTCTCCAATGGAGAAGTAAACACTCAACTCCGTAGATCTACGAGGGTCATCCATCCACCTGAAAGGTACGGGTTTGTGATTGAGAATCAGCAAACTGTTGAGGATGATGAACCAAGTAACTACGAGGAGACGGTCAAAGATGTTGACTCCTCAAGATGGCTTGAAGCCATGGAATCTAAAATGGATTCGATGTATCAGAACAAGGTATGGACCTTGGTTCCTAAACCGCAAGGAATAGTTCCTATCGGTAATAAATGGGTCTTTAAAAGAAAGACTGATGCAGATGGCAACATTCAGACCTACAAAGCTAGGTTGGTGGCGAAAGGGTATCGTCAAAGACAAGGAGTTGACTATGATGAAACTTTCTCACCAGTTGCCATGATCAAATCTATTAGGATCATGCTTGCAATAGCAGCATACCACGACTATGAAATTTGGCAAATGGATGTCAAGACCGCCTTCTTGAATGGGTTCTTGAAGGAGGAAGTGTACATGACATAACCTGAAGGCTTTGAAAACAAAGATCAGGAGCATATGGTATGCAAACTACAAAGGTCAATATATGGGCTAAAGCAAGCATCAAGGAGTTGGAATATACGTTTTGATGAAGTCGTTAAGAGTAACGGTTTTATCAAGAACGAGGATGAACCTTGTGTTTACAGAAAGGTTAGTGGGAGTAATGTCGTCTTCCTAGTGCTCTATGTAGATGACATATTGCTAATAGGGAATGACATCCCCACATTAAAAATAACGAAAGAGTGGCTTTCAGAAAACTTTACCATGAAGGATTTGGGAGAGGCAACCTTTATACTTGGTATAAAGATCTATAGAGATAGATCCAAGAGGCTGCTGGGTTTATCTCAATCCACGTACGTTGACAAGATGCTAAAGAGGTTTAGCATGGAAGGGTCAAAAAGGGGTTTTCTTCCTGTCAGTCATGGGGTACACCTATCAAGGGCTATGTGTCCTAAGTCACAGCCTGAGAAGGATCGCATGAGTGGAATTCCATACGCTTCGGCTATTGGATCCATCATGTATGCCATGATATGTACGAGACCAGATGTCTCATATGCTTTAAGCATTACGAGCAGATACCAGTCAGACCCTGGAGAGGGTCACTGGACGGCAGTCAAAACCATCCTTAAATACTTAAGAAGAACTAAGGATGCGTTTCTGGTCTATGGTGGGGTTAATGAGTTAACAGTGAAAGGGTTCACTGATGCCAGCTTTCAGAGTGACAAAGATGACTGCAAGTCACAGTCAGGATTCGTATTCACCTTAAATGGTGGGGCAGTGTCTTGGAAAAGTTCCAAGCAGGAGACAACAGCAGATTCGACGACAGAGGCTGAATACATAGCTGCTTCAGAAGCAGCTAAGGAGGCAGTGTGGATCAAGAAGTTTGTAAATGAACTAAGGGTGGTTCCAAGCGTGGATGAGCCCATACAGTTGCTTTGCGACAACACAGGAGTCATTGCGCAGTCAAAGGAACCTAGGTCTCATCAAAGATCTAAACACGTGCTCCGCAGATATCATTTGATTAGAGAAATCATTGATAGGAATGATGTAAAAATGGATTATGTTCCCACAGACGATAACCTGGCCGATTCTCTGACAAAGGCTGTTTCTCAGAGAAAACATGATAGTCATTATGAGGCTTTGGGCATACGACTTAGGTCTGATTGGCTCTAGGCCAAGTGGGAGCTTGTTAGCATATGGGTGTCCTAGAGACAATCTTTTGATTAAATAAAGGACACTAGATGTAGAACTTTGTTTGTCGCAAATAAATGAAAGCACTATTTATTCAGGTTCATATTGTGTCTCGATATTACTGTTAATATTATATTAACGAACTGGATAAACCCCTTGGAATAGAACAGGTATCTCTTGAGTATCTGTGATGAGATCACGATCATGAGGATTCAAGGATATTGCATGTCTATTCCTAATTATATGTTCCTAGTCTAGAGACACTGAGTTTGGGGATCAGTGATCTCGAGTAAAGACTAGTACGACTTATCTACTTGTATATGGATACAAGGTAAAGACCTCATGAGCTGCAGATATGGAGATATCTTAGCTAAAGTCGTGGGTGGACCTATAAGAGTATAGCTCGCACTGAACAGATCCAAAAAGAGACTCTATGAGGAAATCTCACAGATAGTGTCATTAGAGTAATCTCTTTATGTTTGGGTATGTCTTTCCTTAGACCAGAAGTTATTACCTAGACTGTGTTCTTGAAGGCATGTTTTGATTGTATACCTCGTCTGCCTGAAACATGGAGACTCATAGGTATACTGTTGGGCGTGTCCTTAAAGGGCACAGGGCTAGGGTAATAAGCTGAAGGAATTCGTCAAATCTCTGTGAGAGATTAGGTTATCTGTAAACCGGAGAAATCGGGATGACATTTACAGGGACTCGGGAATCTATGCATAGTAAAAGAGATCATGAGATGATCTGCCTTTAGAGTCAGTAAATTGAAGATTCCCTATTTCGAATAAAGCTTACCCTAAACCTAAGGGGTTGATACATTTCCTTACCCTATGTTAATGGGAAGATAACCGAGACGAAGGGAAATACATACGACAACCAAATATGTGTAATAGGTTGATCAAGTCATTAATCTGACTAGTTCTGGGGCAACAAAGCATTGCTAGTGCTCTGTGTTGTCATTAATTGGGTTGTGGGCTTGTTGGGCCCAAGCCCAGTTATGTCAGAAGCTAAGTTGGACCTAATGGGTCACACACTAACACCTTGTAGTCATGATGGACTAGCTTTAAAGGTATTGGGTCTAATAATGGTTGTTAGCCCAAGAAGCTGTTTGGAAGCCCACCTAAATGGGTGGGTGGTGCATGGAGTTTAGTAATGGGCTTGGATAGTCCAAGTCATTACTAATTAATTTAATTAGTTAAATTAATAATCAAATATTTGAATTTCGAATTTTGAATTTGAAATTTGAATTTTGAAATTTGAATTTAGAATTTGAATTTCGAAATTCGAATTTTTTTGAAATTTGAAATTTAAATTTTGAAATTTGAATTTGGATTGGAATTTTGAAATTCGAATTTTGAATTTGAAATATGAAATTTTGAATTTTGAATTTTGAATTTGAATGTTTGAACGTTTGAATTCAAGTGTTTGAATTCGAATTTGAATTGGTTTTGAAAAGTTGTTTCATAACAAAAGGATAAGACAGGATCTTATTGGAGCATATTCCTTGGATCAAAAAGCATCTTTGGAAGCACTTCCTTGGCTGTTTGGTGCCCAAGTTTAAGTGATAAGAATGTCATCTTATCACTTAAAACAAACCTCCATTCAGATTTGGTGGTTGAGGGAATCAGTGGGTGAGTTGATTCAAATTTTGAATCCAACTACTCAATATATTTGGACCATTTCTAGGGCTGAATTATGCGCATGAAAAGTATATACTATATGATAGTTTATGAATTTAAGTTTAAATTATTTTGAACTTAATTTCATGTGGATAAGATTGGAGGTTGTTGGCAAAATTTGTTTTGCTACAGCTCCACCTTATCCTCCCTAATCCATGAACAAATTTCAAATGTTTTTGAAATTTTGTTTTCATTTTGAATGATTTAAAATCCCTCCTCCTCTCCAAGTGTGCGCATGACTTGTTCCTCACCTTAGGGTTTTGTGAAAACCTAGCCAACTCTCCTCCATCTATGCACCATTCTGTAGGGTAGCTCACTACACCTTTCCAAACAGAATACCTAGCCTCCACCTTCACCACTTGTGCGCATAGCAAGCCTCACTGTGGTGTTCATCTGGTGGCTTTCAAGAAAGGGTTCTTGCATCATTGACGAACGGTGGTGTGGATAACCATTAGAGGGTTTGAACCCTTCAAGCCTGACATCTGATCTCCCTGACTGATCAGGCCAAAAACAAGGTAACATCATGCTGTCTTAAAGCATGAATCTATGTGTACATGTATGTTCCGCAGTAAAAATTTTGTTTTACACCTTACATGCATCGGCCTTCAAAGGCCAGTTTACTTTCAAGAGACTCATAGGATGCATCACCAGAATTGGTGAGCAGAGTGATAGCCGAAGCTGGATCACTTTCTAACATGACTTTCCTCCAACCTCCTTCCCAAGCCCGTTCAAGCCCTTTCAGAATACCCCAAAGCTCAAAATTTATTGCATTACAAATTCCTATTCTATAAGAAAATGCTTCTAACCACCTACCATCTGATCCACGAATAAGACCACCACAAGCAGCATTCCCTGGGTTGCCTCTAGAAGCTCCATCAGTATTAAGCTTGACCCATCCCTCATCCGATGGGGTCCATCTAATCCACTCCACATGAGAATTATAATTTGATTTTTCTCTAACATCTCCTGCAAAAACTGAATCCACTTCTAAGACTTTAAATTTAATCACCTCTTGATTATACCTACTATCCACCTTGCCTGATCCATGAATAATCTCATTTCTCCAACTCCAAGTCTTCCAACAAGTCATCCCCAAAACCATCCTCCATGGTATGCCAAACGAAATGGTCGACACCTACAACAAATTCTTCAATAGCCAGTCTTGCAAGTTTAGATTAAAAAATTCAGAACCTGCTAAGTGAGGTGCAATCTGAAGCCAAAGTTTTCTGATTTTTGAGCAATCCCTCAACAAATGCAAAGAATCCTCTTCTTCTTGGTCACACACTGGACACATTGATGTACACATAAGAAATCTGCTAGTTCTCTTCCTTATTGGTAATCTATCATGGGCCACCTTCCACAGAAAAACTTTAATTCTTTGAGGACCCATCGACTTCCATATTGCCTTCCACAAAACAGGATTCCCGCTCTGAACATTATAAGGCTCTGAGAAGGCATCATACAGCCCTTTGATTGATGACAATTTTGGATAACGAGGCATATACCAAGATAAAGTAACTTGATATCTCTTAAAATGAATGGTTTTAAATTCTTGACCATTTTATTTGTTTGACTAATTTATCAAACTAAAGATAATTATTAAAAAACATTTATTAATTTATTAAAACAATAAGTGTTGTTTTGTGTATTTCTCTAATGTTTATTTTATTTTATATTTTTTCTTTCTTTTGGAGAATGAGAAAAAGATCTAACCAAGTATAGAGATATGCTGATTACTCTTCTTTATCCCACCATTGCTAGACCAAATTTCATGTTGTGTGTGTATATTTGCTACCTTTGGATTAGCTATCTCAAGCTTAGAAGCTAGAATCATTAGGTACCTCAAAACCTAGTTTGGTAATAATGCACGGTGTAAGAACCCACACCGTTAATTAAGGAAGTTAATTAATTAATTATGTGAAATTAGGAAATAATTCCATAATTGACCCTAATAATTATTATGAGGCTTAAATAAATATAGAAAGTGATTAATAATGCTGAAAGTCGCTTTTCTGACGAAAAGTGCAGATACGATTCTGCTACTCAGTATAAATGCATACCGGTGAAGTATCCTAGAAAATTATAATAAGTGCATGAATATTCCTAGAATAATATATAGGATTTGTAAAACAAGTTTCAGGTTAAAATAATGAGAACTGGTGTCAGAACTAATATTATCAGCGCTAAAACGCGTACCGAAAAAGTGTTGCGAAAAATTAAAATCAAAATATGAAAAATCCTAGAAAAATGGCTAGGATCAGAATATGAAGTTTGAGATTAAAAAGATTAGCGTAGCTCTTAGAACTAATATTGTGGATTAGTGGACACATATATATATAAATAGCCACTTACACACAAACCTAGGTCAGTTTTTCTGATCCCAAGGTTGATTCCATGGCTGCCACCTTCCTCCTTCATGAAAGCTTGAGTGTTGTGCATGAAACTTGACCAAGAACTCACCTTTCACCACATTTATCCAATCTTATGCCATTAAACCATCATCACCCTTTGTAGAACTTGAGTCTTGTGAGGAAAAGCTTATGTGTTGTGGGTTTTAGCTTCTGTTTGTATTGAGGAAGAGCTGACTTTGGAGTTCTTAGTGTGTGAGTCATGGGTACCTCTTTGTAAGCTCTAAGAACCAACCTTTGTGAAGAAAGAACCTACATTGTAGTGAGATTTTCGTGCACCACCAAGTCAGTAGCTTGGAGCACCTTCAAAGACCTCAAAGTTCCCCCATTTTTATGTCTTCAAAGGCTCTTAGGTAACCCCTCACCATTTCCTTTGTAAATTCATTATCAAAGCTTGTTTTGAGTCTTTTAAAAAGGGAAACTTTGATGATTCAAGTAAAAGGTTGTTAATTTAAGTGTAATATGGTAGTTTGAACTTCTGTTTGTGGGTAAATCGAAGGTAGAAACCTTGGGAGGCCATTGGAGCTCGGATTATGCAGAAAGATCTACATTTTCGCGTTTCTGCATAGGTGGTAATCGATTACCTTTGAGTGGTAATCAAGTACCATGAAGGGTAATTGATTACCCCCTGTATGGTAATCGATTACCTAGTGCATATATGACAGCAACGACCTAGTTTACTAAAATGTCGATATCTCGAGCTACAGAGCTCCAAATTTAGTGAGGTCTGGACCTATGTAAAGCTAACACATAGGGCTATAATCCTGTAAAATTTCATAGCCATTGGATAAGTGGTTTGTTCGTAGTGTTATTTTTAATTAGCAACTTGATTGCTGAAAATTCAGTTTGTAAGAGTCACTTTGCGAAACATATAATCGGAGTTATACAACTCCGATTGAGACATAAAATATATCGTTGGAAACCTTAAAATGTCTAGTTTAACATAGTAAAATCTTAGAATATTTCATAAAGAGATGAAAATGCAGTCTTGAAAATGATTAAGTAATCAAGTATGATTATTGATGATATTCCTGTTATAAACAGACTGTGATTGTGCTGTTTGGTGACCTTGGGCCAGTGTGGACTCTTGGTCTGGATGGATAGCTTGAGAGGTAAGCTTTCGTGTTCTCAGTTTAGCCATTGTTGGTTCCACCATTTCCCATGGGGGATGGTTGTATGCATGATGTGTTTTCATGTACTGTTTATTCAAATGCTAATGAGCTGTTAAGTGCAATTGCTTATGATATGTATGTGGTGTTACGCCTATGGGAGGCCAATGGGTGGTCCTGTGGGCGGGTACAGCAATGGCTAGTACTGTGTGGGTTTAGATGGATTCCTGCACTTCTCTCATCAGTAGAAATGTTATAACACACATGACATGATTATTTGATATATTGCACTATTTTGAGAACTAATACTATTAAACTGCTTTTGAACTTATATTGCACATGTAAGTGAGCTTGGGGAGGAAGATCCTTAAGAACCCCTTGTCTTATTGAGATTTCTTGTATGAGATCTCACCCCACGTTTGGGGACGCTTATTTCAGGTTCAGGTAATTTGGGGGCTGATGCCTCTGGCTACAGGAGGCCAGAGCTTAGTTGATTATATATTTGTTGTACGCTGACATGACTGGATATTGGCTGCTGTTTATGTTTTGTCCTTATTATGATATTTGAGTTGAGACTGTTGTTGGGCTTTGTTGCCTTATTTGGTGAGCATGGGGATTGTCCATGCCACATTGATTGACTATGTCTTAGTTTAGATTTGAGTATTAATAATGTATAAGGATTATGTCCGGACTACGTGTTGTAGATCTGTGACTTAGATACTTACTTAATTATATTCGAAGTATCTCAGTTAGTTGTCTTTTGCAATTTACGTACAAGCGATGTTTTTATGAAAATAGTTAAGTAATCAACTTGGCTAAGTATAATGACGTCATAATTGAAAAAAAATATTCCGCATTTTTAAATTAAGCGTGGCTTAATACGATGACATGTTAACAAACCGGGTTAACACGGGGTGTTACATTTCATGGTATCAGAGAACTTTCTAGGGAAAAGCCTATATGTATTGCAATAACTTAGGATGTGTTGATGTGAGTCGTGTCTATGTGTTCTCTCTCTATTGGGTTTTCTATGATGATGCACATGTGACCACATTGCGTGGATCTGATCAATTCATTCTTTGTGTAACTTGTTCAGAGTCATGGTACTACCTTGGAGGAATCGAAGCACTAGCGGGTACTAACCTGATCCTGTCCTGGCTGCATTGGCTGAGATGCAGGCGGCCCGACAAGCCGACCAGGAGGCCATGAGAATGGCAAATCAGGCCATGCCGGACGTCGTACGAGAGGCGAATAGGAGAGCCACTGAGAATGTATTGGAGGCAAACCGCCTGCGAACATGACTATGATGAGAGTTATGTTAGAGGAGATGAGGGCTGGTCCCGCTGTTGGTCAGTTCCCTCCGCCACCACCTCCACCTCCACCTAGCCTTCAAGACGAGAGCCTGAGTCATGTTGAGGGCACTGGTCACCTTATTGGGGCGATGCAGACTGTCCCTGTGCTTGTTGAGGATCGTGATGTTATCGACCACCCGCTGAATGCTTCCCGTAAGCATAGCCACCTTCTTTCGAGGGATCGTATGATCCTATTGCTGCGACGCGATGGCTACAGGCGCTAGAGAATATCTTCCGGGTCATGCAGTGTATCGACCCGCAGAAGTTGATGTTTGCAACTTACATGGTGGAGGGTGATGCACATGAGTGGTGGACGAACACCTCTCACGTCTACGAGATGCAGGGTCATGAGATGACATGGCCATTCTTTGAAGATTGCTTCCTTGGGAGATAGTTTCTTTACGATGCGCATGAGCGGAAACAAGGGGAGTTTGACCATCTGGTGCAAGGCTCGTTGTCTGTGGACGAGTACTTGTCTAAGTTCAATGAACTGGCTAAGTTTGCGCACTTCCGTATCGCCATGCCTACTCCGATGATTTTAGCTGCTAAGTTTCGCAGGGGACTTACTGAGGATATTACTGATCGCCTTGCTGGAGCGGCTTCGAGAGACTTTGGGACACTGGAACAACAGTGTCGGGACATCGAGGATGTCTGTATCACGAGTAAGGTCGAGAAGGCTAAGAATGCTAATGTGAAAGGAACAGGTAGTTCCACTTCCTGGAAAGACAGGAATTTTACTGGAAAGGGCAAAGGGAAGCAGTTGGCTGCTAGACAGGCACCTAGTCAATTCAAGAGGACTTCTTCGCAGCAAGAAGGTTTCGCTCGACCTCCTTCCACTCCTATATGTTCGGGGTGCGGAAAGGAGCACGCAGGACGTTGTGCTACCAGTCAGTTGATCTGTTTTCAATGTGGGCAGGAGGGCCACTGATGTGCATATGGCAAGTATGGTTTTCCAAGCTGGAAATTATAAGAATTGAGTAATAAAAGAGCAATTTAAATACATATCTGCTTAGTATTTTGATTCTTCTATGTTAATGATATTTCTCACCTATTGTTGTGTTTTTACAGGAAAAAGAAGTGAAGGTTATACAAAGCCTGTTAAAGCAATTCCACTCGGGTGCAGAAGAGTACAAATTCCAGCAACATGGCGCGGACCAACACCACACTAGCGCGAACCTGCGCCAGTTTACGAACTTCACACCAAAGTTGTGCAAGTGGCGCCAACTGGCGCCACATTGAAGCTAGCTAGCGCCGCTCTTGGAGAAGAAAAATTGCACAGAACCATGGCGCCAACTAGCGCCAAGAATTCCATGATACCTAGCGCCACTTTGATGCTACCTGGCGCCACTTTTTGGCAAATTTCACGAATTGGACAGAGGCATGGCGCGAGTCAGCGCCACACCGGCGCCGGTTTGAGGGAAAGAAACACTGTGCTGTCCGAGGGTATTTTTGGAAGAAAGAAATAAATCTTATAAATAGACCCTCTTAGCCACAACCCTAGAAATCTCACATTTTTCCGGAGAAAGCTGACGGCTGCGCTCAAAGGATTCTTCCACAAATCATCTTTTCCTATTTTTATTTTATGTTCTTGTTGAATATTGGATTCTAGCCATGTTAATGGTTGGCTAGGTTTTTTTATTGTAGTCAGTGTCACGATCCTTATGTGAACCCTTGATACAAAGGATTGATTTATGGTTTTTCATTTATACAATTATCTTTATCAGTACTCTGCGCGAAATCTCTATTTTCTTTATTAGAATTGATCACTTTAATAGTTAATGATAGTTTGAGGGTTAGAACCCTAGATAGGAATATTGGGGTTTTGATCTTGAAAGGGGGTAAGATAACGGTTTGTATGCATGCTAGGAATAGATGTGTATTGAATTGCGGATGCCTAAATTATTGAGTTTATTTCTTAATAACATGAGGAACAATGCAAGGAATTGGGGTTCCAATTGGGTTTAAAGGGTTAACCTTGCAAGGGATTGAGGGTTAACTATTAATATTTTTAGATAATAATTTATCCGAGTAATTTTATAAATGATTATTGTGAATCAATCCGGAGTAAAAAACGGGGATCATTTGGTGAATAAACCCTGGCTACAATGCTTTTCTCATATTTCTTAAATCAATTCTCATCGTTATTTTATTATTTTATTTCTCAAAACAAAAATACAAAAATAAGTCTTTACTTTTAATTTCACCCAAATCGACAATATTTGTCACCAACCCTTTTGAATTCTTCCATTTTTAAAGAACACGATTATTTGATATTCGATCCCAATCCCTGTGGAGACGAACTTTTCTTATCATTATATTACTTGTGCGATCGGTATACTTGCTGGTGAACATCAGCCATTACTCCAGAGATTGTCCATCGTCGACGGTGGGAGTTGTAGCGATTCGGACAATTCCGTTACATATGATTCCTATGGTGTCTACAGTGGCACATGATATGCCACCTACCACTGGGCGGGTTTACTCTGTGGATCGCCAACAGTCGGATAGAGCTCCGAACTTTGTCAGAGGTACTGTTTCCATTGGGGAATTGCTGTTGATGTTTTGTTTGATTCCGGGGATACGCATTCTTTATTGCAACCCTGACTGTTGTGGGGTGTGAGCTGCCCATGTTTGTGCTTTCTCCACCCTCGTGGTTGACTATCGCCACCGGAGGAAAGTGTGATACTACCACTGTACATCGAGATGTCGTGTTTCAGTGGAATGGCCGTGAGCTCTCGGTAGATCGAGTGGGATTACCGATGGCTAATTTGGAAATCATCCTTGGCGTGGATGGATTGTCCAATAGTTATTTGATGATTGATTCATTGATGGTTGTGCCTAGCGAGCGGTGATGTCTCTTTGTGATTCCACAGCCAGTTCCTTGCCTTTATTGCTGCGGGCTAGGAGAGCCTTGTGAGCAGGGAAAATGGATATGTCATGTTGGGAGGTTTGGTGAGTGGGACACAGGAGGATCTCATTGGCATTCCTGTGGCAAAGGAGTTCCTCGAGGTGCTTCTGGAGGAGATTCTTGAGTGTCCGCCACAGCGAGAGATAGCGTTCTCCATTGAATTGTTGCCTGGTGTGGGGCCTATTGCATTAGCTCCATACCAGATGTTCTGCCAGAATTAGCTGAGCTGAAGAATTTTGTTGGGATTCTTTCGGTGAAAGACTTATACGACCGAGCATGTCTTTATGGGAAGCACCGGTCATTTTGTTAACAAGGAAAGATGCCGTATGCCATTACTTTATCGTGATGGTGCTTTATTGGAGAATGTGAAATTCTCTTAAAGGAAAATGAGTGTGGAACACTTGGAATTTGTGGCAAGGCCACGTATGATCTTGTCTATGTGAGGCAGTGCATGTACAAGTAGTTTGCGAGTTGAGTGGTCTCCATGAGTCTAGGATCTTATGTCGATTATTGATATGCGTCAAAGTAGTTGACATGTTAACACCATGGATAGTGTTAAGCATCAAATAAGTACGATGAGATATTGTAATATATCAATGTTATTTCACCTTTGACCGACTCTCGATTTTGCAGATACCATGGAGATTGAGGTATATCGTTACTTAGAGTTTTTGGGTTATTATGCTATTGAATTGAAAATTTTGCAGGTGTACGTGAACTAAGGTACGCCACTATGTGAATTAGTATGTTAACTAACATGTATTGGTTGAAATGAACATAATCATGATTTCATACTGTGAAATGAATATGAATTTATTTTGAGAATATTGATTATAATTTGTAAGTCTTGTCGAGGTTAAAGTCATGGAATAGAACCAAACTCACTCAAGATTTGTGTGGTTTGGAGTTGGTGGGGTCGGGTCACCTCTATTGAGAAAGTGATTGATGATCCCATAGAATCGGATGACGTTTTGATATCATTGTGAAACTTTGAGTTTTGACGGTGACCTCTTTATTTTGGGGTGCACTTCTCGAGGCGGAGATTGTGAGAGTCGAGAACGAGTTTTTGGAGAAGACCCAATCGGCGCAAGTGCTAAGAGAGTGTCGGGATCGTGTGAACAACCAGGACAGTGTGTCTTGGAAGAAGGAAGAACTTTGTTGCTTGTGCTTAAAGGTGAAGATTGAACACCAGAAGCCGTTTGGTAAGCTTTAACCTCTTGAGGTACTGCAGTGGAAGTGGGAAGGTATTTCCATGAACTTTATGGTGGGTTGGCCTAAGACTCAGGCTGGTATTGAATCTATTTAGGTCATTGTGGGCAGATTGTCAAAGTCTGCCCACTTTCTTCTGGTACAGGTGAGTTTCTCTTCATAGAAGTTGGCCAAACCGGTTGTTCGCGAGATCGTGAGAGTGATAGGGACCCGAGGTTCACCTCTCAGTTCGGGGAGGCGCTGCAGAGAGCTTTTTGAAACTCAGTTGCTACTGAGTACAACCTATCACCCTCGGACTGTTAGACAGACTGAGCGGATCATCCAGACCTTGGAGGACATGTCGAGGGCTTGCACCTTGGAGCAGAACCCAGCATGGGATAGGTACCTGGCATCGGTTGAGTTTTTGTGCAATTGTGTTTTCCTTGCTAGCCTGAGCAGGGAACCCTACGAGGCGCTGTTTGGTAGGAGGTGTAGAACTCCTACCTGTTGGTCTGAGGCTGGATATATAGAGTTGTTTGTCTTGGACCTTGTCCAATTTACCACCAGCCGATTCAGATAATCAGAGGAAAGCTGAAGCAGGCGCAGAGTCGCCAGGAGAACTACATTGATGTTAAGCATCGTCCACTGGAGTTCAGTAAGGGTGAGCACGTGTTTGTGAGACTTTCATTGTCACCGGTGTTGTTCGGGCACTCAGAGTGAGGAAACTGAGGCCGCGATTCATTGGGCCATACCAGTTACGTGGTAGAGTAGGACCTGTTGCCTACCGGTTTGCCTTGTCTCCGAACTTGACCAACACCCACGATGTGTTTTACGTGTCTCAACTTCGCAAGTTTGTAGCGGATCCTTCACACGTTGTACAACGGGATGTTGTGGAGGTTCGGAAGAACTTGAAAACTCCCGTCGGACCACTCAAGTTTCTCGATCGTGGCGAGAAGCAGTTGAGGAGCGAGATCATTTCGATGGTCAGAGTACGATGAATGGGAAGAATTCCTGAATGATAATTCTGGGAGCGAGAGGACGAGCTCCTCCGGCAGTATCCCGACTTCCGAGACAGGTATGCTTATCATTTTGAGGACAAAATCCTTAAAAAGGTGGGGTGAATGTAAGAACCCGCACCGTTAATTAAGGAAGTTAATTAATTAATTATGTGAAATTAGAAAATAATTTCATAATTGACCCTAATAATTATTACGAGGCTTAATAAATATAGAAAGTGATTAATAATCCTGAAAGTCGCTTTTCTGACGAAAAGTCCAGATACCGATTCTGCTACTCAGTATAAATGCGTACCGGTGAAGTATCTCGGAAAATTATAATAATTGCATGAATATTCCTAGAATAATATATAGGACTTGTAAAATAAGTTTCAGGTCAAAATAATGAGAACTCATGTCAGAACTAATACTGTCAGCGTTAAAACGCGTACCGAAAAAGTGTTGCGAAAAATTAAAATAAAATTATGACAAATCCTAGAAAAATGGCTAGGTTCAGAATATGGAGTTTGAGATTAAAAAGATTAGCGGAGCTATTAGAACTAATACTGTGGATTAGTGGACACACTAATATAAATAGCCATTTACACACAAACCTGATAGTGTATGGGTGTCCTAGAGACAATCTTTTGATTAAATAAAGGACACTAGATGTAGAACTTTGTTTGTCGCAAATGAATAAAAGCATTCTTTATCCAGTTTCATATTATCTCTCGATATTATTGTTAATATTATATGAACGAACTGGATAAACCCCTCGGAGTAGAACAGGTGTCTCTTGAGTATCTGTGATGAGATCACGATCATGAGGATTCAAGGATATCACATGTCTATTCGTAATTTTATGTTCCTAGTCTAGAGACACTGAGATTGGGGATTAGTGATCTCGGGTAAGACTAGCACGACTTATCTACTTGTATATGGATACAAGGTAAAGACCTCATGTGCTACAGATACGGAGATGTCTTAGCTAAAGTCGTGGGTGGATCTATAAGAGTATAGCTCGCACTAAACAGACCCTAAAAGAGACTCTATGAGGAAATCTCGCAGATAGTGTCATTAGAGTAATCTCTTTATATTTGGGTATGTCTTTTCTTAGACCAGAAGTTATTACCTAGACTGTGTTCTAGAAGGCATGCTTTGATTGTATGCCTCGTCTACCTGAAACATGGAGACTCATAGGTATACTATTGGGCGTGTCCTGAAAGAGCACAGGGCTAGGGTGATAAGCTGAAGGAATTCCTCAAATCTCTGTGAGAGATGAGGTTATCTGTAAACCGGAGAAATCAGGATGACATTTACATGGACTCAGGAATCTAAGCATAGTAAAAGAGATCATGAGATGATCTGCCTTTTGAGTCAGTAAATTGAAGATTCCCTATTTCGGATAAAGCTTACCCTAAACCGCAGGGGTTGATACATTTCCTTACCCTAGGTTAATGGGAAGATAACCGAGACGAAGAGAAATACATACGTTAACCAAATATGTGTAATAGGATGATCAAGTCATTAATCTGACTAGCTCTGGGGCAAAAAAGCATTGCTAGTGCTATGTGGTGTCATTAATTGGGTTGTGGGCTTGTTGTGGCCGAGCCGATTTATGTCAGAGGCTAAGTTGGACCTAATGGGTCACACCCTAACACCTTGTAGTCATGATGAACTAGCTTTAAAGGTATTGAGCCTAATAATGGTTGTTAGCACAAGAAGCTGTTTGGAAGCCCACCTGATGGGTAGAGGGCGCATGGATGAAAGTAATGGGTTTGGATAGTCCAAGACATTACTAATTAATTTAATTAGTTGAATTAATTCTCAAACATTTAAATTTTGAATTTGAAATTTGAAATTTGAAATTGGAATTTGAGTTTTGAAATTCGAATTTTGAATTTGAAATTTGAAACGGAAATTTGAATTTTGAATTTGAATTCTGAATTTAAATGTTTGAACATTTGAATTCAAGTGTTTGAATTCGAATTTGAATTGACTATGAAAAGTTGTTTCATAACAAAAAGGGATAAGATGATATCTTGTTGGAACAAATCCCCTGCATCAAGTAAAGATATTTGATCTTATCCAATGAGGGAGTGGTGCGCAAATTTGGTTGCAATTGAGTGTCATCTTGTCAACTAAATGTGCTACAATTCTGATTTGGTTGGTTAAGAGAATCAGTGAGTTAGTTAGTTCAAATTTGAATGCAACTACTCAACGTATCTGGACTCATATTGGGACTAAGTGGGGCGCATGAATGACTGGTCATATGATGACCATTAGGTCAGAATCTTGAAAGGATAATGACCTAATCTTATAAGGATTCAAAGGAAAGGTTGTTAGCAATTTTGAATTGCAACAACTCCTTGATTCCCTCCAACCATGCGCACAAATTGAGAGATTTTCAAGTGAGGAAAATCCTCTCATTCTCTCCCTACTAAGTAACCACTTATGCAAACAAAGGGAGTAAGTTTCTCCTTAGGGTTTTCACAAAATACTTTGCCAAATAACAATGAATCAGACGATGATTATAACCTTTATTATATAAGAGCTTCCATGGTCACAAATGTTTTTTGACTTTGTCGACTAGTCATTAGTGTGGATTGTGGAGTGTAGTAAGAAAATATCATGCCAATATGATCCAACGATAGCCAAACTACTATTTTCTGCCAGTCCTCGAATTTCTCTCATATGCCTTAAAGCAAGTGAAATTTCATGATTTATCAAAAGGTCATCATACAATCAAATATAGTGTCAATCATGGGCCCATAGTCCTCTAACAACACCAAGTTTCACGGTACCATTATGTCTCGAACTCCCATGTAATGTCAGCCATAGACATGATTGTCCCAACGATACTGAGTTCCAATATCTCATTATCATGCCTTAACTCCAATATAGTGTCAACCATAGACATGGGGTCTTGATGACACTGATCTCCGAAGTTTTGCAATTAATAAACATAAACACATAAATGCAACATATAAAAGAACAAAACTCAATGCATTATCAATCGCTTAAAATGAATTATGTATATCAACCAAACAAATTAAATAAAAAAATGTTGAATATGATAAGCAAATAACAAAGAACTACAACTCCCACTAATTGTGCACATCAAAGAAACTCACAATGCCTATGTTCATATGCATTTTAAATATTACGGGTCTAAGTCCTTTGGTTAGAAGGTCAGTCAATAAGCTCAATAATTATATCATTCGCATACAATACAAGAAAAAAGGAACCTTATCCCACTAACCTCAAGGCAAATGTACTAACAATAATTATTGTCATCAAAATTCAAGAAGGCCACTACCTCATCAAATCACCATTAAAATAAAATAAAATCCATAAGCAATAACTTGAGAGTCTAACATTAGATTCATTTTTCCATCTCCAAAAAAAATAATCCAAATTGATCCAAAAAGGATATAAAATTCAAAATCCTTATTAAAGAAGACTTGTAGAAAGTTCATTTAAAAATAAACTCATATTCTGACATAAAAAACTAAGAAAATATCTCTCATTGACTCCACAATAATTTCAAGATCACACAAACTCAATAATATATCTCCTTCTAAAAAAAAAGTTCAAGTGCACTCTCTATGTTAACTTCAAAATTTACTACATACAATAACCCCTTTAGGCAGGTAATTGCAGTTTTTATCAATAAAGAACTTTGACAATTTACAAATAACATTTTGAAGATTCATTCCCAAAAAACACGTGTTTCGAAAATTTACATTGCAATTATTAAACAACAATTTATGCCACAAACTTCCGGGGGCAACATTAATAATTATACTTCTTAGCTTATTAATCAAACTTAATTGAGAGAGTATATAAAGAATATGCTAAATTACTAACATTATAATCACCATAATTTATAATATAATTTTATTAATTAAAATTTGAAAAAATGGAACATAAATATTTATATGTGTCAAAAATTAAAATATGTATTTCAAGAACACTAAACAAGAAATTATCTAAAAATACTTACAAATTGATTCAAAGAAAAAATAAATTGAAAAGTTAAATATGAAGGAAAAAAAGAGGCATTCAGAGAAACTACAGGGCCAATTAAAGCAATGTATCATAATGAAGCCAACATACTAGTACATTTCCCTTTGGGCAGAATGCACTAACCAATGTCAGAATCTCAAACGAGTTAATCAATAAGCGCAACATGCTATTATAACGAGGCCAACATAATAGTACATTCCCCCTCCTTTGAGCAGAATGCACAAACCAAGGTTTGAACTGAGGTCAATACCTCAAATGAGTTAATCAATGAGCACAATTATGGATTTGAAAATTGACCCCTTTTGGGCTGATAGATTTCCAGACCAATTAACCTCGAATAACTTCATCTACAACCTCAAGGAAAAGTTGCTCATTGAGCATACACTGGATTCAGAGATCTGTCCCCTTTGGGCAGACAAATCACTTGGAGTAATGCACTTGCAATAACATCATCCCAAATAAGTTATCAAGTTCCTAGTTATACCACATAGTCACCTCATTTAGACAAGAAATTGCAGGAAATAACCAGAAGTATTCCACAAATTGAAAAGAATTTTTCATAAATCAATATAAGCAAATCCACTTTGATGGTAATCACTCATACTAATTTGTGAAAATTGTTACACATGAATTAATTTTATTTTGCCCAAAATCATGATACAGTCACTACGAAGGTGAAATACAACTACTGATCATGACTTCAAAATAATAGCATTTCGAAATAAGTTTTGCACTTAAACAGCTCAAATAGAAGCATGCACCTCAATAAACACAAATATTAGAGCAAGCATAGGATCAGAATATGGTAAAATAATATATTTTTCACAAAAAATTTAAGTTTATCACTTTTTCAAAAAGGATATTTATTGCAATAATTTTTTAAAAATTATAAAAACCACATTTAATTATAACACCAGACAAGTAATATTTGGTAAAAATTAGGTAAATATTGGGCTCACAAAAACCTCACGCGCCATATCCTGCATAGGCTGCACTCAAAAGATCCAAATGAATCTTTTTTACCCCACTATCTTCAAGTAGCATATGTCATCTTTATTATTGATCACTCAACATAATGTACAATACTTCAATAATTTATATTAACTGATTTGAGTAAGGAGACAACACTCAATGATCCATTACAATTATCAAATGGGCCAATCACAAGGTCAAGGGCCAAGAAGTTTAAGGAAGCTCTTAGTGGGTTGATCCAGCAAATGTGGGCTAATTATGAAGACATCAAGTCTAAATTAAATCATAATCAGAATTTAGTTAATGCCATCAATGCAAGGGAGATTGAGTGGAATAATTAACAATTTTCAATGTCATTAATGTTTAGTGGGATGATTAGAGTTATTAATGCTTAGTGGATTGATTAGCATTTTCAATGTCATTAATGTTTAGTGGATTGATTAGAGTCTTTTCATTTTTCCAAGTTGTCAACTTTAAATTAGTGTTTTTTCATTTGTTAGTCTTCTCCTATTCTTGGATGGATGTTCCAAGTATAAATAAGGGAGGATACAACTCTTGGAATTAGACTGCTTTTGGGGAAACGTGCCAACAGTGCACATATCAGGTTAAAATCATGATTTTACCGAATGACCAGAAAACTCCGGATTCATCCGTTCAAGGGTAATTAAAGGACCTTGGTAAATGTTAAATTTTTTATTTAATGGATATTTCATGAATTAATTGAAGATTAGTGGTGAGATTAAGTGAGTTTTGAGTGAGGTGGCACTTGTGGGACCCACCCCCACTTAAATGACCATTTAAACACATGCAGAAATCAGAATCTGAATCTCATCCCCTTCCTTCATTTAAACACATTGTTAGGGCATTTGAAAACTTCAAACAATTGTAACTTGAGTTCTAGGCCACCAAATTGAGTGGTTCCAAAGCCTAACTCACTTAAAATTTTGCAAGGAATCCATTTGTGCCCATTCTTTTGAGTTTGCTTCAGTGTATAGGGAGATAGAACACATTTTCAATTGCAAAAATATTGAAGTTTTTGGTGGATTGGAACTCATGGGAGCTTGAAGAGCTTCTTCCTTTCCATTCTTGGGTTGTTGGTGGTAAGTAATCCCACTCTTTTATTGAGTTTTCATATGGATTGAAAAATGGGCATGTTCTTGGATGATGTGTATGGGGGTTGAGGTAGTTAGAGGTATTGGATGACCATATGGCTTTGATGATTATTGCTTGGAATGATGTCTTGTGTAGAAAAATACTATTAAATTTTAAGGCTTTTGGAGATTTTAACTTAGAAAAAATTTGGATGGATGAACATAGTTCTTGAAAAATAAGTTGTTGGGAAATTATGTAAATGAGTTTTTGGTGGTTTGAATCGTTGGTAGTAAGGTTGTATGTGATTTTAATGTTTGTGAATTCAGAGGAAAATCCCTTGGCCATTGGTAGATGAGAATTCGGCCATGTAGGGGATTTTGAGGGAAATAATGGAAAATCATGTTTTAACTCGGTAAAGTGATGTGGTGAGTGTTTTAAACTTTGGGTGCTTAGAATCTTGAAAATGGAATGAAAATCCCTTAGTCCCTTGTATGTGATGCCACGACCTTATAGGTCCAAATGAGGGAAAATTATGCTAAGTGAGGATTTAATATAATTATGAGTTGGTATGGTGTTATAAGTAGCTAAGGAACTATAAGAATGATTGAATAAAATTAACAAAATATAGGCATTTGGGCCTTGATGGCCGAAGCTTAGGGAGTGGAGTATAGGTTGTTATATTATGATATTGCTTGTGACTTATTGGACAAGTGATTGATGATCATGTGTGTATGGTCATTGTAGGTTGCCTTCCTCGGACACAATCATAGAGGACTGACGCTTGAAGCTTTTTGGATTGCCTTTGGTCCTTGACCAAAAGGAATATGGCATTTCTTATGAAAGATGAAGTTTGAGGTAACTTGTGGTTGAAGCTATCTAGCTTGGGAGCTTCTAACAGGTAATCTCTTGGTATTGGGGTTAATCCCCGCTTGTACTCCACCATGCCCATTGGGGTAGTGGTTGGAAGCTGTTTGTGAAATAGTGTAATTATAACATGTTCATGTATTTATGAATGTTTGGTACATAGAGTTGTACCATGTCTCTGGCCAGTACATAGTTGCCATATGGCGTTGGGGACTTCCACTGGATAGGTCTCCGTAGGGAGTAAAAAGTTTGGCCTGGGGCCGTGGAGATGTTATCCGTTGAGAAGCACTCTAGGAATGTCTCGGGAGTTATGGTTGGGAGCGCCTTGAATGATGTTCCGAGAACACATTCTTGGATTGAGAACCCGTATAAGGTCAGTAGGCTAGATGGGTGCGTGGCTTTGGCTCATACCATGCCTGCTCCATCGTATGTCTGTCTCTTCTATCTTCCTATTTCTCTAAATTCCTTTCTATATCCCCCTCTCTCTGTTACCTCCTTGTATCTCTAAATCCTCTTGCTATATCCCTATATTGTTATAGTTCATTGTTGTATTTTACATCTGAGTGAGCCATTGGGCGGAGTGGTCCTCCAAACCTTTGGATTACTGAGATATATCTGTATATCTCACCCCGCGTTATGGGATTATGTTTCAGGTGGTTGTAGCGGTGCTAGAGCATTGGGCAAGAGGCCCACAGGTTGATCATATGGAGTGCATGGAGTTAGATTGTCATTTTGCATTTTAGGCCACATTTGGCATAGACTAGACTTAAAGCATGAACATTTTGGGCCACATTAGTGCATGAGTGACATGTGCCATTTCATTATTTGTTCATGCTATATTTTGGCTAAGTCTAGTGTTGTATATTTATTGAGGCATTTTAATTGTAGTTATATTTGATAGTTGGAGAATTGTAATTTAATGATTTATGAATCTTGTGTAAATTGTAAAGCATGTATGTGATGGAAGGGCAATAGGCCTACTTTAGGTTATGATTTGCATGTTAATAGTTAAGAATGCATGAAATGGAATTATGTGATTGTAATGAGTTTTAAGTTTTAATGAAGTTAAGTAATGGATTGTAAGTAAGGATGATGATGTAAATTGTTATGGGTTGTATGAGCGCCAAGGCGTTGTTGGTCCTTGTGTGCCACCCTTGTCAATTAGGTACCATTTGAGGTTTAAAACACACTTTGGTTGAAGTGGGATATGTTAAATAAACAAAGGAGATGTCGTTCAAATTTATAATAAATAAGCAGTTTTTAGGCCAACTTTGGGAGAACATATCTCCCTCCCTAAAGTTCCAATAGGGACGTGCTATATATTATTTTGAAGCTTGAGATGTCAGTTATATTGTGTCAAAATTTGTTATCATTTGAAGCTGTGTAGCATCGTGTAGGTCCTATTGAGTGAGGATTTCCCAAAGAGGCCATGTGCAGGGGCTATTCGGGTATGTGTTTTCCATAAATTATTTCGCTCTCAATTCTTACTTAATTTAGGTTCATGATACATCAAATTAAAGCTCAAGGTGTTTAATATTCTGTATAAAATTTTTAAAGCAATTGGTTGAGTGGATTGTCCAGAATCACAAAAATGGTGAGGGAGGTTTGGTGCTCTGTTTTGGGTTGGATGGCAGATTTGCTTGTCCAATTTCAAACAATCATAACGGAGATAGAGAACTCCAAATGAGACATGTGATAATTTATTGTAAAGGTATTTGAGTCTAGTTTAACATGCTAGAAGATGAGAAATTAATGATGAGTAGGTTGCGTACAGTGACCAGAAAACATAGCATGTTCAGTGATAGGAAAACCATAAAAATGAGATTTATGCTAAGTGGATTTATGGGAACCCCTTAGTAGCTTATATTAATTAATGTTTGATAGTTAAGTATGTATTTTATTAATTTCACATTTAGAATTCAGTTATGATCATAGCTTATGTGTAACAGCCCGTTACGTACCGGTATTGTTAACATTGATTATGATATTAAGCGCAGTTACAATCACAGTAATTGGGTTAATTAAATTACGGGCAACTTTTTTCTTTTATCATATTTCTTTTCATGACTATAACCTTTTCCGTAATTAATTAAAACAACACTATAATTGTAAATGCAAATCGCGGAAGCATTCAGCTTAACAACAACACTAATCTTTCTTTTTATTCAACTCATTTAAACCCATCAACTTATTTTCATTTCTTACCTAGTTTTAGCCCTTTACATAAGCTACGCGTGGTTTCAAACCACGTACCATTTGGAGTTCTACCCAACAAGTTAAACCCCTTTCTTTTAGTCTAGAAAAACTTAAATTTTCAAAAATTGCACTGTGGTAATCGATTACCAGTGGGTGGTAATCGATTACCACCTGTCAAAAATGAAACAGTAGCTAAATTTTCACCTCCTCTGTTCTGGTAATCGATTACCAACCTTGGGTAATCGATTACCTCACTTGGTAATCGATTACCAACCTTGGGTAATCGATTACCTCACTTGGTAATCGATTACCAATCCTCAGTAATCGATTACCAGGGGAGACAGAAGCATATTTTTCGTCCCCTGTTGCATGGTAATCGATTACCATGCTTGGGTAATCGATTACTATGCAGCAAAAGTGACAGATTACAGCATTTTAAGCCCAAAAAGGATTGTGTAATCCATCCCAAACACCTTAGTACTCCACACAACACTTAAACATACTCTAATGTAGGCACTAGGCCCTTCAAACATGCATTTTCATTCAATTATGCATCATTTACAAAGTCTTTAATATAATGGCCATTTTACATCAAATATGGACCATTTTACAACATCTTTGCCAAGGCTTCAAATACCATGAATGTGGCAATGGACAAGTCTCATGCTCACTCAAATATACAATAGATACTAAAGTCCTACATATACATCAATTTGAAAGAATTCAACATGTAGTCATGAACATACAAGGCATGGCATTTTCAACATGCACAAGTTCATGATCTAAGTCTAAGCATTAAACATGTGCAGGCATGTCCCAATCCAATACTCATCACATGGTGCCTCCAATATGCACCTCATGCTCCACTCTTCCAGGTTCAACCTGACCTGAAATGATGCCCCAAAACACGGGGTGAGATATATAAATATATCTCAGTAAACCAAAGGCCCTGGAGGCTTCTCCACCCCATGGCTCACTCAATGTGCAACAATGACATTAATGTAAAATGCATGACATAAAATATCACCCACCAACTGGAGACAAACCGAGAACATCCACACATGGATTTATGTTCAAGGACTCCATCATATAACTCCCGAGACAATCCTGGCGCCTCTCCCATGGTTGAGAAGACTCCATGGAAAAACCCAACCGGAACTCCTCATGAGCCCTATCGGGCGGATGTCCCCCGTTTGGATCATCCTGGTGTCGCTCCCAGAGTCGACCCCATGGCATACCCAACTGGCACTCCGTCACGAAATGATCCAGCGGATGTCCAAACCCTACACACGTCAACTGGCCAGTGACCAAACAATTTTCACACATATCATGCAATAAAGCATGACCACACATAATCACACAATGTCCAATGACACAAAATCCAACCACAACCATCCACTAAGTGTGGTGGAGCACACAAGGGCTAAACCCCAGTTCCAAAGGTTACCTCAACACCGAGCCCATGCTCCATACGTAAGCTCCAAGCTTACCCGCTTCCAAAGCGTCCAAAAGAGGCAACCTAGATAATCCACAACATGATTATCAAACCATTTCCAAATCAATCATTTAATCTCAAGTAATCATTCATTTTACTTCAATCTCTTTTATAGATCAAATTACCAAATACATCATGAATCACACATTCTTTCTTCTCATTCCACTATATCACACTATACCATCATCCCATTAAACATCATTTTATATCATACAATCTCAACTACACAACTTTTACATCATTTTTCCTCCAAACCCCTCTATGGTTCGAATTCCTCAAAGGTTGATTCTACAAGGTTTTCACTTCCATTTTAACACACACACTAATCATATAATCACATTATCAACCTATACCAATGGTCCATCATTCAATTATTCAATTACACCACATAACAATTTTCATGAAATTTCCACAAATTTTCCTAAGTTAAAAACCCAACTTTTTCACCAAAATTTGTCATAGCATTTCTAGCTTCCAAGCATCATTCTAAGACATTTTCATCTAATAGCATTTTTCCATTTGGGCTCTCTATCATCACACATCTAAGATTAAAGATTTAAAGCATAATTTCTAAATCTACAAAATCAACCACAAAAGTACCACAAATATACTCACCATCTAGTGTATGAACACCACCAAGGCTCCATCACTCCAAAGGAAGATCAAAAGCTCCCAAAACTCCAAAACCTCAACAACTTCGGATCTGTCCATGCCCAAAAACGCACAAAGGAGATGGTTTCATGGCTTAAGAGTACCACCAATGGCTTTAGAAGGTTGTTTACAATAGATTTCAACACCAAAATCAAGTGATTTGGTGGAGAAAAGCTCAAATGGTGGAGAAGGAAGGAAATGGTTCATGGTTCTTGAAATGGAAAAGGAAACCCACGGGGAAGAAGGAGAAAAGGAGGAGAGAGGGCGTGAGGGTGAGGGAAAAAAGTGAGGGAACTTAAGTGGGTTTTGATCCCACGGGTCCCACACGCGATCTAACTTTAATCCCGATAAAAATTATGATCACAAATTCTTAATCTACATATTTTTCCAGTCCATGACATATTTTTCTTTCCTCAAAATACTCATAAAAATTTAACACTTATCGGTACACTCACACCACAGTATTTAACACTTAAAAATCACTATTTATCAATTTTTCCCAAATTTGCCTATTCACTCAATTTTCCGCCCTGATTCCATTTCCAGCATTATTTTTGTCATATTAAATCTCTAACTCCATTTTTCATGCCTCGGTTTACGTTTTTGGCAATTTACCATTTTGCCCTTTTTGCCCATTTTGGCCATAATTCTTTGATTTTCACTAATCCTTCCCTTCTAAACCCATTTTTCATCAAATAAATTCACATTTAATTTTCCGAGGTGTTATATTATGTCATTACATTTTATTATTGTTTTCAAACAATTATGTAATGAAAAGGAAAAAGTTTACTCACATCTTTCAATGAATTGCTGTGATTGTAACTGCACTTAATATCATAATCAATATTAACAACGCCGGTACCTAACGGACTGTTTCATTAATGATGGCTGCTGCAGAAGAATCATGTGGTGAGTTGGAGGTGGAAATCCTGTGGCAGAAAGAAGAAACTCAAGTATCAAGAGTTGATGTTGTATTGCAGTCATTGTCTGGAAGAGTGGATGCCAGATCATTGGTACTGATGGAAATTGTGTGTAAAAAAGAAGTGCAAGTGCTAATTGACTCTGGGAGTTCTCATAGCTTTATCAAAAGGAGTTTAGCAGAAGAATTACAATTGTCTATGGTACGCACGACAAGAATGAGGGTGTTTATGGGAAACGATGAATTTCTAGTATGTTAAAAGAAGTGTTAGTAGGTGTAATTGTTGATTCAAGGCCATTCTTTCGTAATAGATTTGTATGTGGTCGAGTTATGTGATCTTAGTATATATAATACTAGGAATGCAATGGCTAATCACTTTGGGACATGTTATGCACAATGATGGGGAGCTTTCTATGGAGTTTACATGGAAGAATGAGCTGATATATTGAAAGGGATTAGACCAAAATAGAAGAAGGTGCAAAGGCATTACATAAGCTATTTGTAATTCATTGATGGTGCAAAATTTTGGTGATGAGGAGCCTAAGGTGAGTCCTGACCTTCTTCTCATTAAAGATAAGGTACCAGTGTTGTTATGGGATGTATTAGTTAAATGCCAACAAGTGTTTGAAATACCAAATTCATTGCCTCATTTTTGTGAGATGGAACATGTGATTCAATTAGTGGATGACTCAAAACCTGTTAAGGTGAAACCTTACAGGTATCCACATCATTAAAAGATAGAAATTGAAAGAAAAGTTTCTGAATTGTTAGCTTCAGGGTGTATACAATATAGTCATAATGCTTTCTCTTCTTTAGTGTTACTAGTTAAGAAGAAAGATATTACATGGAGAATGTGTTTAGAATATCGAGCTCTGAATGCAATGACAACTAAGGATGCTTTCCCTATCCCTATCATTGATAAGTTACTTGATGAGTTGTATGATGCAAAGGTGTTCAACAAGCTTGATTTATGCTTAAGGTATAACCAAATAAGAATGAAACCAGAAGACATTCGCAAAATGACATTTAGAACACATGAGGGACATTACTTGTTGAAAGTAATGCGATTTGGATTTACAAATGTGCTTGCAACATTCCAAGCTGCTATGAATAGGATATTTTGGCCATTTCTCAGAAAATTCATTATGGTTTTCTTCGATGATTTGCTTATCTATAGCTCTTCATTGGAAGATCACGTGAATCACTTGGAAACAGCCTTGAGTTGCTTGTTGGAGAATTCCTTTTTTTTTGTGAAACTCAGAAAATATGAGTTTGGTGTGAGCGAAATATCCTATTTGGGTTATATGGTGACTGCTAATGGTGTTAAGGCGGATCAGAAGAAAATAATAGCAATGATAGATTGGCCCATCCTTCAATCAATTTAGCAATTACGTGCCTTTTTGGGATTAACAGGCTATATTATAGACAATTTTGTAAAAAGGTATGCTTCATTAGCTCATCCTTTAACAAACTTGTTAAAGCATGACAAGATTGATTCAAGTTCAAAAGCAGCAGCTGCATTTCAAGCGCTTAAAGTAGTTGTAATGTCCACGACCTATGTAGCACGGACACCGACACGGGACACGTGACACGATACGACACTACACTCCGACACGTTAATTCTAAAAAAGGTTGGATTTCGACACGTTAGGACATGTTTTGATATTAAATAATAATTTTAATTTATATAGTGTATATTATATTTAATATTCAGTAATTTAACAAAAAAATGAATCTAAACTTATAATATTCATAAATTTTGCAAAGAAACATAAGATATCCCAAATATTTATATTAAATTCAATAAAATGGTAATCGTAATTCAATGAATGTAATAATTTGAACTAAAAACTTAACGCAACGCAACCTTTGAAACTTTTTTTGAATTTTTATAATACATGTTGAAGTGTCGGGGAGTGTCGGAGTGTCCGAGAGTGTCGGACACGACACGTCAGGATTTTTGAAGTGTCGGTGCTTCATAGTCCACGACACCAATCCTACATTTACTAGATTTCACTTCTTCCATTGTAGTCGAATCAGATGCTTCAAATGTTGGAGTGGGAAGGGAGACCAATGTCATTCTTTAGCAAAAAACAAGGTCCAAGGATGGCTGCATCTTTTGCTTATGTTAGAGAATTGTATATTAATATTGAAACGATTAAGAGGTGGCATCACTATCTGTTAGGATCATATTTTGTGATTAAGATAGGTCACCAAAGTTTAAGAGAATCATTAAAGCAAACCATTCAAACAATGGATCAACAAAAGTATGTTTACAAGCAGACGAGGTATAATTTTACCATTGAATATAAATCAGGAGCATCCAATGTTGTAGCAGATGCACTTTCAAGGCAATTTCAAAAAAAAAAAGATGTAAGCTATGCTTTGCATTCATAACATACATTGGACATTTGGATGAAAATAAAAAAGGAGATCATAAATGACCAAGAGTTATTAGCTATTCACAAAGCTATGGTTGAGGGGTCGCATTATGATTGTGAAATGTCAAGAAAGGATGGTATGATTTTTAACAAGAACAGATGTACTTTGGGATCCAAATTTGCCCTGAAGGAGTTGTTGTTGACAAAAGCTCATTGCATGCCATTTGAAGGACGTGCTGAAGTTCACGTTTCTACGTTTATCCACTTCATTTATGTGGAGGAATATGTGTAAGGATGTCAAAACATTTCTCAAATAGTGCACTATATGATATGAACCTCAAGAGAAGTGACCGGATTGGATCAACTAGAAATGGAATTTATGCCCTAAATTCAGCCTCCAACGCGTCCTGGCTAAAAAAAAGATCATATCTCACACTGCACAACTCGGAATTGAGTGATTCCAAAACGAGGTGAAAGAGCTAGTTTCGAAACGCGAAATAGACCCAAGAATCACCGAAAACGGACAAGTCGGTGGCGAGATCTGATCCGAGGTAGGGTAAAATGAAAATTGATGATGTAGGGTTTAACATTGATTTTTTTGGACTTTTGGGAACGAGAAAAGAAAGAAATTAAAACAAGAAACAAGGCTAGGAAGGCGCCACAATCCAAGGATTGATAAGCCTATGAACGCCACAAGGATAAGAACCCTTGATAAGTTTAGAGATTCTAAAAAGAACCCAAGAGAACTAGTCTCACCAAAAATATGTTAACTTGATATTCAAAATCTGATTACAAGAGTTGTATATCCTCCCTTATTTATACTTGGAACATCCCTCCAAGAATAGGAAAAGACTAACAAATGAAAATACACTAATCATCCGCACTAAGAATTTATTACATTGATGACATTAACTAAATTGTGATTGGGATATGGCTTGGACTTGATGTCTTCATGATTAGTCCACATTTGCAGAATTAGCCCACTAAGAGCTTCCGTAAACTTCTTGGCCCTTGACCTTGTGATTGGCCCATTTGGCAATTGCAATGGATCATTTGGCATTGTCTCCTTATTCATATCAGTGATGCCACCTCCTATATCTTCATCATTCCCTCATTCTTGAGAAGAATTTGCCCTCAAATTGTAGTCCTCTTCTCCTACATCAAAAGGGGACAAATCAGTCACATTAAAAGTAGCACTTACACCATGCTCACCAGGGAGGTCTATCTTGTAGGCATTATCATTAATTTTGGACAGGACTTGGAAAGGTCCATCTCCTCTTGGTTGAAGCTTAGATTTCCTTTGGGAAGAGAACCTCTCTTTTTGTAGATGAACCCAAACCCAATCACCTGGTTCAAACACAATCTTCTTCCTCCCTTTATTAGCTTGTCTAGCATAGCTTTCCACCTTTTTCTCAATTTGTGTCTTTACCTTCTCATGTAATTTACGAACATATTCAGCCTTAGTCCTGCCATCAGTATGCTTTAAAACAGAGTTGTTAGGTAAAGGTAGCAAATCAAGAGAAGTGAGAAGGTTAAATCCATAAACAATTTCAAAAGGAGAATAACTAGTAGTGATATGAACTACCCTATTATATGCAAACTCAACATGGGGTATACATTCTTCCCATGACTTAATAATTTTTTTTTATTACAGCTCTTAAAAGAGAAAAGAGTTCTATTCACTACCTCAGTTTGCCCATCAGTTTGTGGATGGCAAGTAGTAGAAAAGAGAAATTTAGTTCCAAGCTTACTCCATAAGTTCCTCCAAAAGTGACTTAAAATTTTTGAATCTCGATCAGAGACAATGCTTCTAGGAAGCCCATGGAGTCTCACCACATCTTTGAAGAACAAGTCAGCAACGTGGCATGCATCATCAACCTTTTTGCATGGGATGAAATGCGCCATCTTAGAAAACCTGTCCACCACAATGAAAATAGAATCCTTGCCATTTCTAGACCGAGGTAGTCCTAACACAAAATCCATAGAGATATCAATCCAGGGGAAGTCAGGAATTGGCAAAGGAGTATACAGCCCATGCGGCATTACTTTAGATTTAGACTTCTTGCATACAATACATCTTTCACACAGTTTTTGTATCTCACGTTTCATGTGTGGCCAGTAGAAATATTCATGCAACATGTCTAAAGTCTTTTGGACCCCAAAATGTCCCATTAATCCCCCCTCATGTGCCTCCCTCACAAGTAGCTCTCTAATGGAACTTTTAGGCACACACAATCTCTTCTCTTTAAACAAGTAATCATTATGCCTAAAGAAACCATTTTGGGCAGCATGCACACACGATTTATAGATTTGTGAGAAGTCTGATCATGCTCATACAATGCTTTAATATGCTCAAAGACAATGAATTTAGTTTCAAGAGTAGAGAACAAAGCATACCTTCTTGAAAGTGGATCTGCTACCACAGTGGACTTACCTTTCTTGTGCTTGATCACGTAGGGAAATTGCTCCAAGAACTCAACCCATTTGGCATGTCTTTTGTTAAGTTTGCCTTGCCCTTTTAAGTACTTTAAGGACTCATGGTCACTATGGATAACAAACTCTTTGGGCAAGAGATAGTGCTGTCATGTTTGCAAAGCCCTTACCAATGCATACAATTCTTTATCATATGTGGAATAATTAAGGACGACCCCATTTATTTTTTTCACTAAAATAAGCAATGGGATGTCCCTCTTGCATCAAAACTGCCCCTATCCCCACATTGGATGCATCACATTCAATCTCAAGATTTGGCAAAATTAGGCAATGCAAGAATAGGTGCATGGGTCAATTTTTCTTTGAGAGCAGCAAAAGCTTGCTCTTGTTTTTCGCCCCATGTAAAACCCACATGCCTTTTAATAACTTCATTCAAGGGTGTAGCCATTGTACTAAAATCTTTGACAAACCTCCTATAGAAACTGGCTAAGCCATGAAAGCTCCTTACCTAACCTTCATTCTTAGGAGTTGGCCACTCTTGAATAGCTTTCACATTCTCTTGATCAACCTGACTCCTTGTGAGCTAACAACAAAACCAAGAAAAACTACATGTTCCATACATAACTCACATTTTTCCACATTAGCATGCAATTTTTCACGCCTTAGAGCTTCTAAAACACACCTCAAATGCACAAGATGATCATCATAGGATTTACTATAAATCAGAATATCATCAAAATAAACCACAACAAATTTTCCTAGAAATTCCCTTAACACATGATTCATTAATCTCATGAAGGTACTAGGAGCATTGGTTAAACCAAAGGGCATAACTAACCATTCATACAACCCATATTTAGTTTTAAAAGCTATTTTCCATTCATCCCCTTCTCTAATCCAAATTTGATGATATCCACTTTTCAGATCAATTTTAGAGAAGAAACAAGCACCATGCAATTCATCCAATAAATCATCCAATCTAGGAATGAGATGTCTATACTTTACCATGATATTATTGATGGCTCTACAGTCAGTGCACATCCTCCAAGTCCCATCTTTCTTAGGCACTAGAATGACTGGAACTGCACATGGACTTAAACTTTCTTGCACCCACCCCTTTTGCATCAAGTCTTCAACTTGCCTTTGAATCTCCTTGGTTTCTTGGGGGTTACTCCTATAAGCTAGCCTATTAGGTAATGAAGCTCCTGGAATGAGATCAATTTGATGTTCTATGCCTCTTAGAGGGGGTAGTCCTTGAGGCACCTCTTTGGGAAAGACATCTTTCAAATTCCTGCAACAAAGAAGAAACCTCATTTGGAAGAGAGTTAGTAGTACCTGCATCTTTTATATTTCTCTCTTTACTCAAAAGTAAAAGCATTGGCTTTTGCAAATGCATAGCCTTTTTCACCACTTTTTCTTTTATAAACAGGTTCGATGCATTCCTCTCATTCTCTTGTTCTCTTCCACTCTCTTTTTCTCTTTTCTTTTCACTCATTTTTTCTTTTCTCTTTTTTTTTCTTTTATCTCTCATTTTTTGATTGATCACTAACTTCTCTTGGAGTCAAAGGCGCAAGAGTTGTCTTGCGTTCTTTATGTACAAAAGAGAATTTATTGGTGTATCCATCATGTATAACTTTCTTATCATATTGCCAAGGTCTCCCAAGAAGCAAATGACAAGCCTCCATGGGCACCACATCACACAGAACTGTATCATCATACTTCCCTATGGAGAAATCCAACTCCACTTGCTTACTTACAGTCACTTCACCATCCTCACTAAGCCATTGAAGCTTGTATGGTTGTGGGTGAGGTTTATTCTCCAATCCTAATTTAGACACCATTCTAGCACTTGCAACATTGGTACAACTTCCCCCATCAATAATTAAAGAATATACATTTCCTTCGTCAGCACACATATAGTTATTT
>JAVKPL010009545.1:0-38820 GCA_032173675.1 Gastrolobium villosum
AAAACGCTGTCGTTACCGCAAAAACAGACGGGACAAAAAACAGAGGCAGCAAATTCAAACACGCTTCAAAAGAAAACTACATTTACCTACCTATTTTAGTAAAGTAGAGTAGTGAGGAACAGTAACAGACCGTTATTCAACGTGCCACGTCATCCTTTAACAACTATTTAAAAAGTTGGGCCCCACTAATAGCCATCGCCGAATTTGCACGGCACGGAAACGGAAATATTTTCTATGTCGAGGACCACTTAATAACATCCCTAATGGGACAATTGGATTTCCGAGTCACCTAATCCCCACGGTTCGGACCGTCTCCCGGAGGCGAACCGGTTCATAGAACCCAAACCGAGCGGTTCACTTTGGACCGATTCTTCAAACGACACGTCTTTTCGGCTCGCCGTACTGCTACCCCGCGCTTTCCTGCTGCAGCTTCTCTTCTTTGATGATGAATCCCGCGGCGGAAGATCGGGCTTCTGAACCGGTTTTCCTTTTCGGCCGGACCGGAAAATAGAGCGAACTCTTTCAAACAAACCGGTTTTCTTTCTTTGGCTACGCGACGATTTTTGCCTGATGACGGCGGGGACGGCGGCGACGGCGGTGGTGGAGGCGCAGGAAATGGACCTCTGACGAGTTCTCAACCTCCGATTCCGGTCACGCTTAGATCTCACTCTCCCCATGCACGAAACCTTCGGGGACGAAGGTTCGATCACGGCGGTTTCCGGTTTTCCTCCTATCGACATGCTCCGCTTGGGGAACAACCTTACGTTTCCCGGCCTGTGGTTGCGGCGGTTCTTTGCGTCGGCGAAGGAAGTTTTCTGAGGCATTGGCAAGCCAATGATCGGGGCCTTGGATTTCAAGTTCTTAGAGAATCGCTGAGAGTTGGAATTGGAGCAAGGATTCAAGTTCGTGGAAATTGAGTTTCCTTTGGTGGATTCACTTCTCTCGTAGACGGCGTTCCGGTCCCACCAGTCGAACTCCGCGTCGCCGGAGAGCCAGAAAGACTCCGGCGGCGAGTCCATGGGATCATCGCCGTACGCGAGGGTCTCGCAGGCGATTTTCCGGTCGGCGGCACCGCCCGCACAGGCTGAAACCAGCGTTTCCAAATCCACCTGTGGCATCGCAATTGATGAACCCTAAATTAGAACGAAAAGAGAGAGAGAGTTTGGAGGGTTTAAACTTTAAAGCTTGTTGAGGGTGGTGCTATGGCGGTGGTTTTTGTGCTTTATTTATATGAATGAATGAATGAACATTCCCAGTTATCGTTTTTTCTTCTAGAAAGAGAGAGAGAGGGGTCAAAAGAATACGAAAGCATCGTCCAAGCAAAATGCATATAGTAATAATATAGAGTTATATTTTTCTCGTTAACATCAATGATGAGATAAATTAAATTTCTAAACATACATAACAAATATAAATTTCATCTCTATTGTTTTTTTTTTTTAATTATTTGTAAATCTCTCTTATAACTTTATTTTACTAACAATAACAAAACCAATCTCTAACGACGTAAGAAAATATTTCCCAATAATATAACATAAAATAGGTCAGGTCGTTGGTTGGTTTGTATTTTGTTAAATGTAAAACCACTTGGTTCGAAAAGTTGTTCCTTCCTAGTTTCTAACTTGTATCTAAAAACCAATTTTTATATATAAATATAAAAAAATAATTGTACTGTCTTCTACTTGACATGACATGGCTTACCCCACGGTTTGGCTCTTGTTAAGTTGGTTCAGTGTTGTTGGACAGAGTTATCCATTCGAAGAAGTTACACATAAATTAACGAGAAGGTTAAAATGGTAAATATAATCATGGGTATATGACATAGTCACATATGTGAGCTCTACTCTATACACAAGGTTAATGACGCACCATGTGGGATGAAGAAGCTTCTAACTAGTGTTGTCACTTATTTGCAATTGTAATAAACTCCTATATCTTTGTGGATGTCTACACTTACCGGAACTCGATATATAGTGCCACCATGCCAAGATAGTGAGATAGTTTATCATTTTAGAAATTTGAGAATGCATGGTGGGTTAAGAGTAATATTTTTATAAATGATATATATTGTCAAACTAAGTTTAAATTAAGATAGATCGACTAAAAGAAACCGAACTTAAACATTAAAGGTTAACAAAAAAATTTTACCAAAAAAAGAAAAGGTTAACAAAATTGTAACCGTTATGTGTTTATTTGAGCTTGGCTCGTTTGCTCATAAAGTCATTATAAAAGTGTTTAACACAATACAGCTATTAACAAACTATTGAATATTACTATCCATTGCTATATTGCAAAGAAGTTACTTATACTGAGATCAGCAATTTATTTTTTTATTTTTTTAATAATAAGAGAATGAGGTGGAAATTAGAAATATTGTTTACGCTAGTGAATAAAAATTAAATACAAATTATGTCCTTTAAAATGATAAATATTTCTTCTTTATTATTATTATCACCGCATTTTATTGATAATATGATGGTTTCTTCCTTATTCTGTTGACGATTGATGAAGAGGTTATAAATGTGATGGACTACTAGTGTTTGTGTTAAGTACTTTAATCTATATAATTTTCTGATATATAGTGTGATATATACCCTTTGGCTTGTTATGATCTCAGATCCCTACTTGATGACATGGGCTATAGCTTCATTATTAGAGGTTGGGATGTTTAATCTCGCAACAAACAACTATCGTTATGATCCTATATGGTTAGAGTCAAAATCAATCGTATTACCTAAAGACAAAATTATCTTTACTTTCCGACTTTCGGAAATTAGGTGTGATTTAAGAATAGAAGGATGTTTGACAATTGTGTATGAGTAATACAAGTCAAGTTATACCAAATCAGTATTCAAAATGCTCAACTTTATGCAAGAACATAGTTTTACAATTATGTTAGAACAAAGTTTGACAATTATGATATGAAGATGAAAATGTTTATGGGTTTGATTAAGTTATCAAGATAAATGATGTGGTGAACAAAGGCCAATCTTGGGTGATTCTCATTCAAGATACCTTTATATGTTGGGACATGGTCTCTCAAATAGTCACACAGAAGTAGGTTTATCAGTCGGCACAACTAGCTAGCCGATCAGGGCACTATAGTCTTACCAATCAGTCAACTTCAAAATACAACAAGTAGACTATAAACTCAAAAAGACATAGAAATGCAGAAATGGAGAAGAAGACACAACATGTTTTAACATGAAAAACATCCTCTAAGGCATATGAGTAAAAATCATGAGACACTAGTCCAGAAAACTTCCATTATGAAATAGAAAGATTACAAGAGATTTAAACTTTCCTAATCTCACTAAAAGTACACTTAATCCTCACAAACAATGGTGGTACACTCAATCTTCACCAACAATAGTGGTTACAAATTCTTCTTTAAAGAGGAGTATTGTCTCTCTCAAACTTCTCTTCAGAGGAATCTTACACTCATAGTGCTTAGCAAGCTCTCAAAATGACTCCTGTCAACTATTACGGAGAGTTTCTTATGATTAAATAGGTAAGAGGAAACCCTACAATTTCTAGAGCCTTTACCAATGATGAGATGTGCAAGATTTATTGATGTGACTGTCAAACATTGAGCCATGCACCTATAAATACGATTCATGCCATGCCTCCAAGCATTAAATGAAGGAACACACTCCAACAAATCTCCCTTTCCCGACTTTAATGCTAGGGTCAGTTTCGGTCAGGCTCACCAGCCTCGGCACCATAAAATCAGTCTTCACATTTCCTTGCACCGACCGTCTTCGTCATCGTGTCTACCTATTCCGATCAATATGTACCTTTGCAAGTTCAAGTTATTTGTCTTCTATCACCGCCTGGATCCAGTGATACCTCACATCAATATGTCTCATGCGAGAGATATAGAAAGAATTCTTTGCTAAGTGGATTACACTTTGATTATCACATTTCAGCTCATATTTGTCTTGTTCATGGTTAAGTTAAAGGAGGAACTTCTTCATCAACATAATCTCCTTGCAAGCTTTGATCGCTGCTATGTACTCAACCTCAGTCATTGAAAGTGAAACACATTTCTACAGCTTTGGTTGCTAGGAGAAAGCTCCTCCTGCAAAAGTTATAAAGTATCATGTCCTTGACTTCCTAGAGGTCAGTATCTCCCCCTAAATCAACATTCGTAAGTTCAGCTTTACCATCTCCAAATAGGAGGCATAAGTCGGTCGTTCCTCTAAGCTATTTGAAAATTCACTTGATCTTTTCATAGTGTTCCCGACCGAAATTATATAGGTACCAACTCACAATTCCAACAACACATGCTAGGTCGGATCTAGTGCAAACCAGTGCATACATCAATCTTCCGACTATAGATTGGTACGGGATCTTCATCATCTCTTCTTTCTCCTCATTAGTTTCGGACACTACTTTTGGCTTAGCTTTATATTTTCATCTAAAGGGGTGCTCATAGTCTTGGCTTGGTTCATGCTGAATCTTTTCAAGATCTCCGTAATGTATTTTTCTTGGGACAACCGCAATAGTTTTCTCGGTTGGTCTTTGATAATCTTGATTCTAAGAATTTGCTTTGTAGGGTCAAGGTCCTTCAATTAGAAAGATGAGTTCAACACCTTCTTCAGGGCGGCAATCTTTGACTTGTCTTGCCTTATAATCATCATATCATCAACATATAAAAGTAAGAATATAAAATCTTCGGCCTCATACCTCTTCGCAAATTTGTAGTGGTCGGCCTTCATCTTTATGAACTTATGTTCCGTCGTGAAGGATTCAAACTTTTATACCACTACCGAGGTGCTTGTTTCAAGTCATACATGCTCTTCTTTAATCGGCAGACTAAATATTCTTTTCCTGGAGCCTAGAGCTTTTCATGTTTCTCCATGTACATCTCCTCTTCTTCGTCATCGTGAAGGAAAGCAGTCTTTACGTCCATTTGTTCAACCTCCAAGCCCATTGATGCAGCTATAGCAAGTACTGATCGAACTGAGGTCATCTTCACATCAAGAGAAAATATTTCATCCAAGTCTACTCCTTTCTTCTTATTCCAGCCTTTCACTATAATCTTGGCTTTTTTTCTTGGCTTCTAACCAGTCGCCTCATGCTTGATTTTGAATATCCATTTATTCTTCAGAACTTGTCTTTCTTTAGGTCGATTGGTAAACTCATAAGTTTGTTTTTCATACATAGACTTCACCTCGTCTTGCATAGCCTTTTCCCATTCATTTCAGTCGATACTTGTCATGGCTTCTCAGTAGCTATGTGGTTATCCTTCTTCTACAATCACAATATTCATCGAGGTGGATACCTAGTGAATGGTCATCTCACTCCAGTTGAGTGTCTTATTTTCAGTCGGTCAGTTTGATAGTCCTACATTTCATTTTCTTCTAGGCGATTGGAATCACCATGTACTTCATTTCCTTCATTGTCGTTCGGCACTTCTTGTCTATTTTCCTCAACATTTTCTTCCCTTTTTTTCGCTCTAACATGATGGATTGATTCTTTGCGTCTGCTGGTCACACGAACTTTGGGCTTCAAGATGTCTTTGGTGGTGTCATCTTCATGAAAGATCGCATCTCGGCTTCTCACAATCTTTCGGTTAACAGAATCCTAAAGTCTGTAGCCAAACTCACATTTCGGTGAACCAAGGTATATACATTCTTTTGTTTTAGCATCAAGTTTCGCCTTTTTTTCCTTAGGGATATGTACAAACGCCTGACGACCAAACACTTTCAAGTGATCATAGGTTGCTTTCTGACCGGTCTACACTTCTTCTAGAATCTCTCCCACAAATGGTCTAGAAGGTGACAAATTTATAAAGTCTATTGTTGTTCGAACATATTTACCCCATAATGATTTATGCAGCTCGACATGTGATAACATGCATTGAAACTATTCTTCAATTATTTTATTTATCCGCTCGATAACTCCGTTCAGCTGAGTAGTCTCGAGGGACGTCTTCTCAAGTCTTATATCGGTCGCCCGACAGTAGGCATCAAATGGGCCACAATATTCTCCCTCGTTATCTGATCAGACTACTTTTAGCTTCTTGCCAATCTCCCTTTCTACCATAGCATGAAATTCCTTGAAGGCTTGGAGAACCTAGACATTGGATTTCAACAAGTATACCCACAATTTGTGGATGTGATCATCAATAAAAGAAACAAAATATTGAGCCCTACTGATTGAACTCTCTCCCATGGAGCAGACGTCGGTGTAGATGAGGTCTAGATTGTACCTGTCTCGTCTAGGCTGGTTTGGTCGGATAAAGGACACTATATGTTGCTTTCTAGCATAGCAATATGAACAGATTTCCAGTATTCGCCTAATCATTTGTTCTTGCCGCCCGAGCAACAAACCTTTCTTGTTCAGAATTTGAAGACCCTGTTTACTCATGTAGCCTAGTCTCTTGTGCCACAGTTCTATACTAGCTTTATCCGCTAGGATAACATTGACTTCTCCACCATTAATTTTTCCTTGCATCACATACAATAAGCCTCCTTTCTTTCCTCGAGCAACCACTAAGTTACCTTTGCCCATTTTCCATCTTCCATCGCCAAAGTAATTTACTAATCCGGCACCATCAAGCTTTTTGGGTCGAGATTACTGGCACATGCCTTACTTCTTTCAGTATAAGTTTACAACTAACGTTAGTGGTAAGGGTAACTCCACCAACCCCAATAATCTTACTCGTGAATTGATTACCCATCTTTACAACCCCAAAGTCACTATTTTTGTAGGAAGACAATAAGTTCTTATAGGGGGTGACATGGAATGAGGTACTTGAATCCACAATCCAGACATAATCATGATATGTAACATTCAAAAAATTATCCTCACCTAGGAGGAAGACTCTAGTGTCAGAATTTGCACCCACCATAATGGTGCTCTTATCCTATTTCTTCTTGGGCACAATCTGGTCAAGTTTGATATTGTTTCTTTGCAAGTCACTCTTCAAAATTTATAACCAACACACTTTTTATATACTTTCATGCAACCCTCAGTTACTATTATACTCACTTTTGCGTAAGTATTTTTGTCCTTTTTATATTTCGGACTTTAATGTTTCTTCTATTATAAGAAATAAATTTAACACATACATAAATATGTGTGAGACTCGTACTTTTTTCTTTTCTTCTTACATAATTCCATACATTTTTATATATATATAATTGATAAATAGATCTCATTCACACTTTTATTTATTAATAGAGAAAATTGTTTATCTTTTTAAATGACACAACTTATATTCTTTCATTCTCACAAAGATGTGGGATCCACACCTTTGTTTTTTTATCAATTTTCTCTCTTCCTTTATCTATCTCTTTTTCTCTCTTAAAATAACACAACTTTACATTCTTCAAAATGATATACACTTTACCCATATTGATATTGCCAGGCAGCAAGCCAAAATACTGGAGCCAAGACGCGTTTTTCTTTCTAGAAGTTGCCAGAACAAACTCGAAAGAACGAAAATAAAGTTAACTTTGGTTTTCACCAAAAAAAAAAAAAAAAAAAAAAGTTATCTTTGAGATTGAGACATGAGGGCCCTGCTAGTGTTGATAGTGATGAAGTCAAAGCACGTTGAGGTATATTATTGATTACTCGTATCTTCTAAGATTATAACCTTGTTCGTAGCGGAATTATGGAAGCCGCCGCCAGCACTTTTCATGCATTGGCCGAGCGGTGTTGAAGCTTCCTCAACCAGCTTCTAGAAGTGATACATAAATGGTAACAAATTTTCTCTCTTTTTTATGTTAATCACAAATTAGGACGCATATAATTGTGATGTCTCCTTACCAAATCAACTACTTTCCACTGGGCATGTTTGAAATCTATTCCAAAAACAGTTTTTTTTTATTTTTTGGTGGGAAAAAAAAAACTTATTTGATAAAGTCCGTTTTATAACAAATTTTAATTTTTAAAAACAAAGTTATTGAATAATTTTAGACTGATGACTTGGGGGAGGTGTCCCATTTTTTAAGTGTGAGATTATACAAACATGTTGAGCAGGTACTTTCAGTTAGTTTCGAGTTTGTATTCCAATTATAGTTTCATAGAACTCAATCTACGTATTAACTACGTCTTGTGGTTTGATGAACTATCATTCTAATTAATATTTGATATACACACAATTTCTAATATATTTTAAGAAATATTATTAAGTATTTTCACTGTGGCTTTGCTAAGGTTAAGCCAAGAAGAAATTATAACAGTGGATGTACTAAAAATAAAGTTAGTAGAAATTAATGTGTTAAATGACCGTACAGAAACATTATTTGATTTATGTGTAACTGCTATTTTGTACAACCTCAATGCTTAGTACGGTCTTTTATTGTTTTTATTCAGGAATAGACTTGTAATATATAGACTATAGAGGTAGATTTAACTTATCCTTTAAAGTTTTTAAAATTACTTTAAATAACTTTATTTAATATTTACTAAAATATATATAAAAAATATGCGGGGTTCATTTGGACCTATGTAAAAAAAAAAAAAAGATAGAAAAAGAAAATATACGCCCCACATATTTTTGTGTGTATATTTTAGTTAATATTAGATAAAATGATCTAAAGTAACTTAAGAAATATTAAACCCTCTTAACTTATACTAACGTAAGAATAACAAATCTTATCTCCAATCTTAACCAACCATTGTTACCCATTAAATCATATTTTACTTGATGTTCTAATGAATCGCCCTAATTTCCCTATATATCATTCCTTTTAAACACGATCATTCTTGATGGCTACATAGTCAGGAGTGTGCAAAATAACCAAAAAATTTAACCGAACCATCCTGTTTTAAAAATCAGTTCATGAACCGAACCAATTTTTAGAACCAGTTTAAGAATCGAACCATTTCCGAACCAACCCGAATCAAACCGAATCATTTTCGAAACGAACCAATTTTTTTTTATAACTTTATTTTTTATTTTATTTTTCTTTTCAAAATAGGATCGACCCAAACTGATTCCGACCTGAACCAAATCAGTTTTGAACCGAGCCGAACCACTTCCGATCCGAATCGAATCATTTTTAAACTGAACCGTTTAAATCAATTTGATCCGATTTTTCAAAAAATTCAGCTCTGTTCAACTCATCACATCCCTAGCCAGCAGCGCCACCAAGAATGACTACAAGGGAGAAGAAGGTGAGGTTACATAGTGGTTTGGAAGGATTTGTAATTGTATAGAATCATAGATAAAGAGTTCTCTATTAATGCTAGCAGTACCCGGAATTCATTACAAACGTGACAATGTGCGTAGTATGTATAATAATATTGTCATGCAACAATATCACACACCCTTAAAATCATTATTCTTTAACAAATATTGGCATGTTAGTTGACTCATTAATTGGTGGTAAAAGTCTCCTACTATGAGTCAGATACTACGTATAAATGAGTAGTCAAGCAAATTCTTCAATTGGGAAAAACAGAGACGAATTTGAGGTGTGTTTGTCTCCCTACAGGCCTACACCCTCTCTTTCTTAACCTTTTCATACAAAAATTCTATAATAAACTTTTCTTTAAAGCAAATAAATAATAATTTATCTATCTTTAAATTTTAGAGAATTAAGATTACAAAGGAAACGCATAAAAAAATGGTTAAACAGAAAAAACTGGAATTGGGAAAAAAGTAACCCGTTGATTCTCATTTTCTCTTAATAAAATAACAAAATTTAATTCTTAGAATAAGGATCATAAACATCTTTTATAGACTAATTATAAATTGATCCGAAATTCAATATTCAAAAGTAAAAATCCTAAAAATAAAGAAAATTCCTAACATAAATATAACGGTAACTAATTTTCGAAAGTAAATAAATAATTATAATTAAATTATTCAAAACACATACCAAATATTAGATCTCAGATCATGCATGTCAAATGTGTTGCTTTCCTTTTCTTGTCAAATCATTCCAAATATATGATACTTTATTAGGACTTGGATTGAATTTGGTCGATCATAATTTGTTATATTTTAAATCAATGATTCTTTCAATAATTGGACCAATAAAAAATAAATCTAGTTCACTCCGAATTTCTTGAATCGAGTTAATTATAAATGCATCACAATACACTTTAAATTAAAAAAAAAAATACAACTTTATTTAACGACTTTATGACCAGCTCAGTTTTTTGTGGATCTCGATTCAGCGGTAAATTAAGTTTTTGTAACTTTCCTGCAATTATTGTAAAAAATTATTATTTTTAGTTTATTATGCAATAATTTTTTTTTTGGTATAACCTAATTAGGATATCTCCATTCAAGTTTCTTCGGTTACTCCTCGGAATATGGCCTAAAAGTCTACCCTCGTCGGGACAATAGGTATATTGAGCTTTGCCAACACAGAAAGAATAAGATTAATCCTCATTTAAGAAGAAAACCCTCAAATTTTTTTCAAAATTTACCTGAAATAGAATTTGAATTCATCACCCAAACAAATTCTTGAACGTGAGCTATCATTGCATGTTACTATGCAATATTCTTCATTACTGTCAACACTTGGTACGGTCAAGGTTGAGAGCAAATAGACTTAGTTCAGAATTTAAAAGTAAAGTATGTGAATAAATTAATATAGAGTTTTATAAGAGTTATGTTATAGGAAAAATGATTGTGTTATGTTATAGAGATTCGTTTTGCGTGCCGGATTTTATTTTTTTTGCTGTGGGCCCCACAAAATATTGTGAGTGTAGAAAAGTTTTTCTGGTCATGCTAAATGATAGATGATAAACCCATTAATGTAACCTATTCTTTAAAATCGAAAGAATAATAATTAATATTTGCATAAATTTATACCCAACACACTTTTTATATACTTTCATGCAAACCTCAATGGGGAAGAATATATTTATCACCAAAAGAATTTACAATCTTGACCACTAACTTAATTATCGTTGATTTCTATTAATTTAACGGTTATAATTTATTGGAAATTATTAGGTCACATTTATTAATTAATTATTAATTCATAATAAATTATAACCGTTAGATTGACGAAAGTCAGTACTGATTAGGTTGGTTGTAAAGATTGTAAATTTTTTGAGTGATAAGTATATCCTGCCCCAACCTCAATTACTTTTATAATCATTTTTGGGTAATTATTTTCTTCCATTTTATATTTCGGGATTTAGTGTTTATTGTGTTATAAGAGATAAATTTATATCTTATACATACATAAATATATGTGAGACTCGTATTATTTCTTTTTCTCTTTTTTCGTATAAATTATTTCTTTTTCTCTTATTTTCTTACATGGCTCCAAAATATGTGTAAAAAATAAATTTATCCCATACACACTTTTATTTGTTAATATTGCCAGGGAGTGGATCCTCTCATGTGTTAATTAACATGAATATGTCATGTGGGGCAATCATAACTATATATGGGTGAATTAATAGTGATAAGGGAAGATAGGAAAAAAATATAAGGATAAGAAGTTACATAATAATTACCGTTGATTTAATTATTAATGGTTAAAATCCTCTTATATAACATGATCATTTTTATTTTTTTGTAAATTACATATAAGAGGATGCATTTCCATATTGCTAGAGGCTATGAAGCACCGACATTTCAAAAATCCTGACGTGTCGTGTCCGACACTTCCCGACACTCTCGGACACTCCAGCACTCCTCGACACTCCAACACACGTTATAGAAATTCAAAAAAAAAAGGTTTAAATATTGTGTTGCGTTGAGTTTTTAGTTCCAACTATTAGATTTGTTGGATTATGACTACTATTTTATTGAGTTTAATATAAATAGTTGGGATATCTTATGTTTCTTTGCAAAATTTATGAAAATTATAAGTTTAGATTCATTTTTTGTTAAATTATTGATATTAAATATAATATACACTACATAAATTAAAAATATTAATTAATATCAAAATGTGTCATAACGTGTCAAAATCTAATATTTTTTAGAATTAACGTGTCGGAATATCGTGTCATATCATGTCATGTATCCCATGTCGGTATCGGTGTTACATAAGCTATAACCTATAGGCGCCAACTTAAAATGCTTGAGCCAAGACGCGTTTTTTCTTTCTAGAAGAGTATCCAGAACAAACTCGAAAGAACGAAAATAAAGATTAACTTTGTTAGGTTGTATAATAAACCTTGAGATTGAGACATGAAACAGGGCCCTACTAGTGCTGATAGTGAGGAATTCAAAGCACGTTGAGATATATTATTGATGACTCGCATCTTCTAAGATTATAACCTTGTTCGTAGCGGAGTGGAAGCCGCCGCCAACACTTTTCATGCATTGGGCGGTATCCGTGTTGAAGCTTCCTCATCCAGCTTCTAGAAGCGTTTAAGATACATAAATGATAACAAATTTTCTCTCTTGTTTTTGGACAATAATTTTCTCTCTTTTTTTATGTTAACCACAAATAAGGACGCATATAATTGTGATGTCTCCTTACCAAATCAACTATTTTTCACTGGGCATGTTCGAAATCTGTTCTAAAATTTGTTTTTTGATTTAAAAAAAAATAAGTTTAATAAGACTCTGTTTGATTTCTGTTCTATAGAACAGTTTTTTAATTTTAAAAAATAAAAATTTATTTGGTATGGGTTTTATGTGTTTCGTGTTTGCTATTCTAAAAAAAACATTTGTTATCCAGTTTTTAAACGAAAAATAGAGAATAAGGGTCTGCTTGATTTTAGTTTTGTAAAACAGTTTTAAAATTTTAAAAACAAAAAAACAAAAAAATTTGTTTGTCAAAGTTGTTTTGTAAAAATAATTTTGAAAACAGTAACTGAATCTTAGTTTTTAAAACAAAAGTTAAGATACACCTAAATGGTGTTTTGATTCTCCTTTTCCGTTTTCTATTCTCAAAACAAGCAAAAATACGGAGAATAGCTATTCTCATTAATGGCAATTGCGTAAATATTGATATATGTGAAATTTAAGGGTTTGAGAACTGTTTAACGACCTTCTTTAGCCAGTGAGCGGGAAGCTGAGGCCAGTGAGCGCGAAAGATTCACTCATCTTCTCTTCATCTTTGGAAGCAATTCTCAGGTTTTTTTCTATTACTAAGATCTTCTCTCATTAGATGTTTGTAAAGTTGGTATATTTTTTCTAGTTTTTGAACGAATGATTTCCGGCAACAACCAATCTTTTTGCATCTTCTTTTAATAACACATTCTCTTTTATTTTTGTACATGAGCCTTTTATTTTTGTTCATTCAATTTCTCTCTCTTTATATCTCTCTATTATGTTGTCTATGTTTCTTCTTCTACTCATTTACCAGCTGAACAAGCAACATTTGCTGCAAACGAGTTATCAGCGAAACATTTTTCTATAAAAGAGCATGACATTTTTCTTCATTGTTTTTTGGTTCATTTACTTCCCACATGTTATCAGCGAAACTCTTAGAATGGCAGAACAAATACAATATAAGCTTGCAACAATTGATCGAGTTCAAGCTTCCAATTTTCATATATTGCACTTGCTGGTAGAATCTTGATCGTTGCAAAAAGAATCCAAGTTCATCGTTTATGATATCTCGATCTAGTGAGGCACAACCGCAAACCATCGCATCTCACTAGTGTTCGACGTCTTCTCCGTTGTCATCTAGGAAATTCCGGGCTAAAGTTATGAATGGGTTGTGTAACAGCCCGTGTTAACCCGGATTATTAACATACTATCGTATTAAGCCACGCTTAATTAAAATGCGGAATAACTTTTTCTTTAATTCAATTATGACGTCATTAACCTTAGCCAACTTGATTACTTAATCAATTTCATAAAATACTGCGTGTATATAAATTGCAAGACAACTAACTAACTAACTGAATACCTCATATATAAATATAATGTGAGTATCTAAAGTCACAGGACTACAACACATAGCCTGGACCATAAATCCTGATACTTTAGTACAACCCCAATTAAATAAGACAATAACAAGTCTATGTGGCATGGACAAACCCCATGCTCACCAAATAAGGCACAATGCCCAACAATAGTCTCAACAGACAATAACATAATCATAGCGGAAAAACATAACAGCAGTCAACATCCAGCATGTCAGCATGTCATAATTAATATCAACTCAGCTCTGGCATCCTGCCACCTGAGCCCTCAACATTACCTGAACCTGAAATAAGTGTCCCCAAACGTGGGGTGAGATCTCTAAACAAGAAATCTCAGTAAGACAAGGGGTCCTCAAGGATCTTCCACCCCAAGCTCACTTGCATGTGCAATATAAGTTCAAAAAGCAGTATTTCCAATATTAGTTCCAAAATTATGCAGTGCAACAGATAATCGTGCCATGTGTGTTTATACAATCTACTGGCCAGAGAAATGTAGGAATACGTCTAAACCCACATGAGTACAAGGAACACCGCTTGCACCTCACCCACAGTCTCACCATATCGTATGTACCACATACTCAGGCTTACCATAAAGGTAGACATCACATGCATATCATAAAGGCACATTGCATATAACAGCTCAACAACATTTCCAAATATCAAAAGCATGTAACACAGCATGCATATAACTATGTCCCCATGGGACATGGTGGAACCACAACATGCTAAACCGGGGACACGAAAGCTTACCTTGCAAGCAATCAATCCAAGCCAAGAGTCCAACCACTCTCAAGTCCAAACACAGCAGTATCACAATATGTTATGGACCAATAATATATCATTAATTATGCATCACAAGCATACAACTTAAAGACTACGTCTTTCCTTTACGTTTTACGTCTTAAGGTTTCCAACAAAGCCATAAGCCCTTAATCATATGATTCTGACTTAGTTCATTAATTACAGAAGTTCAACTTCCTTAATCTAGAGTCCTCAAACCCCCAATAGCTTACTGTTCACACAGCACTGCTACTGTTCTTCGAAATCCCAGAATATCCGGATATTACAAAGTGCATATCCGGATATCACACTGACCATATCCGGATATACCATATCCGGATATCCAGGTCCCATATACCAGGTCCCATATTCGGATATCACACTGACCATATCCGGATATACCATATACCATATCCGGATATCTCACGACAGAATGCATTTTCTGCGTTTCGTGAATACCTAGTCCAAATGTCCAACTTTTAACACTTGTACACGTTAAAGCATGCATCTTTAATCTATTTTAGGTTCATACTCATTATACCTTCTTGTTTACTCATTAAACATGGCAAAGACATCAACTTTAAGCATCAAAACTTAAGATCAAAGGTGGCAAAGCTTACGAAAGCTCAAAACAGAGTAATGTGTGCTCTTGGAGCTCCCCAATCTGACTCTACAGGCCTGACCACAAGAGAGCACGAAAAGGCATACAAAGACGAGTTCTTTGCACCCAAGAATGGCTCTTTGAAACTCTCAAGGTCACCACCAACTGCTCACACTCCAGCCACCTCAAACACAGCAATAAGACCTCACCAAGACAGCCCCTCTCAACCCAGAAATATACTCCTTTCACACTCACAAGACCAAAGTCCACTCATACCAAGAGATTTAGTGAAGAGCTATGGAGAAAGGTAATCAAATGGTGATTTCCCAAGAAAGGAAGGGAGGTGGCAGCAAAGGAGCTCAAGCTGCAGCCAAGTCACGTAGGGAAATAGGGTTCTAGGGTTTTGTGCCCATAATAAGTGTATTTATAGCCAAAATCCACTTAAATGCGCAGTATTACCTTAATAGCAACGCAAAAGATCTTGATCCCAAACTTTGGAATCTGAACCTACACATTTTTCTAAGATTTGTCATATTTTTATTTTATTTTTCGGAGTACCTTTCCGGTACGCGCTTTTCCATAGCCAGTATCAGTTCTGGCATCAAATTTCATCATTTTGACTTGAAAATCGTTTTATAAGTCCTACATAATATTCTAGTAATTATCATGCATTCGATATAATTTTCCAGGATACTTTTCTGGTACTCATTTATATCGGGTAGCAAAACCGGTATCTGCACTTTTCTTCCGAAAAGTGACTTTCAGCATTCTTTCCCACTAGTTATAATTATTAAAACTTCATAATAATTATTAGGGTCAATTATGGAATCATTTCTTAATTATCGTAATTAACTCATTAATTACCCTAAATTAGCGGTGCGGGTTCTTACAGGTTGCACCTTACACTGCAGATAGTGGAAAGCATAATGAGCATGAATTATCTTAAACAAAGTTAACAAGAAAAAAATTTATTAACCAAATGAGTTTTTTATTTTTTTAGAACAACATTATCAAGCAGATTTTCTTGTTTTCTAATTTTTAAAACTCTTTTTTAAATAAGTTTACCAAACGGATTTATTTCTTCTTTTGTTCTGAAAATTAGTTCTTAAAAACTATTTTACAGAACAGTTTTAAGAACAAAAAAACCAGAACAAAATCAAACACACCATAACTCTCGCATGCTTTTGTTCTCTTTTTCTATTTTTACTCTTAAAAATAATAAAAACATAAACACGGAGAACAACATTTCATTAATGGTATTATGGTAATTATAATCAAACAAATTTATTTTCTTATTTCTTTACAAAACAACTTTTATAAGTTGTTTTATAAAAAGGAAAACATTTTTTTTGTCTATAAAATAAAACACTCTTTCCAATTGTAGGAAAATATATTATTATTCTCGCTGATAGATCGAAACTTGTGCCATCTTTTTTTGTTTTTGAAAAAAAATGGTGGGGCCATGTATTATGTGTCTGCAAGAACCTTGGCTTATCATCTACAATATAGGAAAACTAACGCCGTTTATAAATAGCTTTAAAAACAAAAACATATTCAAACAAATTTATATATCTGAGTTATTTTTATTTTATATTTTGACTTTTAACTTTCAAAATAAAAAAGAATTATTTATTTCATTAACTATTTGATAAAACAGTTTTAAGAAAAAAATATAAAAATACAATCAAACACATTTTTTTTTATCTCAAAAACATATTTATTGAATATTTTTAGAGTGACTGGAAAAAAATGAGGTGTCCCATTTTATAAGTATGAGATTATATCCAAACATGTAGAGCTGGTACTTTTAGTTGGTTTCGAGTTTGTATTCCAATTATAGTTTCATAGAAAATTTACCTATTAAACTACGTCACGTCTTGTGGTTCGATGAACTATCATTCTAATTAATATTTGATATACAAACAATTTCTAATTCTTTTTAAGAGATATTATTGTTGAGTTTAAGTATGTTCTTTTCACTGAGCCCAATGGTTTTAGAGAGAGTTAGCCCATAGACCAATTCTAACCCATGAAGCTTAGGGTTAGTTTTGGATTAGGCATGGTATATAAGCACACTTTTTATCCTTTGCCTCCTATTTGTGTCTTTCCCTAATCATAGCCTAAAGATTTCTAAACCCAAGTCTCATTAACCCATCAACTATATCCAAGGAAAAATCTAGTCACATCTCACCAACAAATTTTTATCTTTGTAGAGCTTCAAATCTCATTGCCCCCAAAAAACTATATTATAGTTTTCTAATGTTTTTGTATTTCAATTTTTTTTTACAAAGCCAATATATACAAAAGATGTTATTTGCACAATGGTCATGAAATAAGTTTTAGGATTTTCAAAAAACCGAAAACCGATCATATCCAAACCGAAAAAAATTGGAATGGATCGGATCGGATTTGAAAAAAAATCCAAACCGAATGGATGATTATATGATAAAACTGAAGGGATTAGACCTGATGATTTTTGCTTCCAAAACCGATCCAATCCAAATCGCGAACACCCCTAATTAGGTTTCCTCCTTGCTGTTTTTATTTATTTTCGAAATTTCTGTGTATTTTTCCAATATTTTGTAAAAATTCAAGATCGGGAAACCGCGAGAAAGATGTGCAGTCAGCACTGTCAGAGACTTTTCGAGAACTTCCCGATCTCAGAATGGGGCGATATATATATGGTTGGAAAGAGAAAGGAAAGACGAACTCAACGGTGGGTTGATCGCCACCACCGGACACGCCACGCGCCGCCACAAGCGGCTGAGAGTCGCCACTCTCCGGCAAATAAAGAGAGAGTGAGGGAGCGTCTAGCCACCTTTTTGGGTGGTTCCGGCGGCGGTGCACTCGTCTCTATGTGACAGTCCTTCCCCTGGAGTTTCGGCTTGAGTTGACTTCGAGTGACGGTGCGGCAGACCTGACAGCTAGGGTTCCTCTTTCGCGTCCTAGGGTTTCTCGCCAAAGGATCGGGTCTTTGGGCTTTTTGGCCCATAGAAACCCTAAAGGGACTTGCGACAGATATTATGGGATAGGTGAAAATCGAATTTCAAAGTTGTAATATTTTTTTATTTTCTTTAAAATAGGAAGGCCGTGGATTAAAGTAATTAGAATTTATTATTTAATGCTTTTATTGATTGATATGAATTATATGTGCTATTGATATGATATTTGCGATAACATGTCATATAGGATAGGAAGGTGCCATATTGTTGCATGATCAGTTGATCACATGTCATACATGAGCATAGTAGCTATTATGTCTTCAGCGATTAGTATGATAGTTATTATGGGATTATTTTAATTTTAAATTATCCTAAAAAATTAAATAATAATTATTATGATTTTTGTTAAAAATCTAGATTAATAATTGAATTATTTAATTTTGGGTAATTAACATCAAGACATAATCGTTATGAAATTATTTTGATTTCAAATCATCCTCATAAATGATAATTATTATGATTGTTGCAATTTAGAATAATAATTAAATCAGCTATTTGGATGATTTAAATCTAGAAAAACTATTAAATTAAATTTCATAAGAGAATAGTTTATTTTGCGAGTAATTTGTGGGTTTTCTGAAATGGTCATGGAATAACAAACGTTGCATACAGCATTCATGTATCATGATTGTGTGGAGCATACGCTGACGTAAAGTGACCGGATTTCAGGACCTTAATGTTTTCAAAATTATGTTAAGCTAAGTGTCCGATTATAGGCGCTCTTGCTTACATAGTTTTTGAAATCAAACAAAGGATAATCTCAAATAAATAATTCTTTGAAATTAGAAAATAATTCTTATGTTGAATGGAAGGAGATTTAAATTAAGAAATTAATTTAACCTTCTAGCACAATATAGGACCATTAATAAAATAATCATGTGAAGCCTCATCGGATAAGCATGATTGGATTTTATTAGATTGAACCTAAATACTTATGGGAGGAGATTTAAGTTAAGAAATTAATTTTACCTCCAGGCGCATTGTGGGCTTATCAATAAAATAATCATGTGAGGCCCCAACTGATAAGCATGATTGGATTTTATTGGGTCTTAATAATTTCAAAATTTTAATAAAGTATTGTACGGCCCATCGTCGACAACACTAAGTTGTTAAAGATAATTTTGAAATTAAACAATAAATTCGATAGGGCTTATAAAATTCTCAAATAAAAATGTTGAATGGGTGAAGGTTTTAAATTAATTAGTTGATTTTAAAACCCGTGGGCTCCATTTGTGGGTTTATTAGTGAAATAGTTATCGCTGAAGCCCCATCGGATAAGGATAATCAGATTTCACTAGATTAAATCTAAATAATTTCTAATTTTTGGTAAAATTTTGTACAGCCCATCCTCGGCAATGCTTGAACACTAAGGATAATTTTGAAATTAAATAATGGTTAATTACATTCAACTTTGGTAAAATTGTTAACTCTCCCATCGAGGCTCTGGCAATGGCACTGAAGGCCCAAATAATAATTTTGGTTTTTATAAGTGACTTGCCCATCGTAATTCTTGTAAAGATAAACTAAAGGATTGTTAACAATGAACAATAGTAGTTATGAGAATCTACTTGTACTTCGTTTGTTTATTGCATTATTTGTTTGTAATTGTGTGCTCTGTATGTTTTTTTCTTCAGAAAATATCTTATAAATGATTTTGAGTCAAAAACCTCTAGATGGTACCAACTAAGTGGAATTTTTTTTTTATATTGTTCCTCCACACGAAAGCTAATTTTTTTTTGACAGTACAAAGGCCATAGCAGCCTGCAGAGGATGCGTCTAAGGAAACAAAGACGCAATACTCAGATTGGAAAATGACAAATATGGTAGTTCGCTATTATGTTCTTGTCAGTCTTTCCAAAATCTTGCATAAGCAAGTGTACATGGTTAAGAGTGGAGTAGAGATGCTTCAGACTCTTAATGACATGTTTGCTGCGTCTAGCAGATCTGCTAGACAGAATGCAGTCAACGCAGTTTTTGCTAAAAGTCTTGTTGAATCCAAGGGAAAATCCAAGGGTGGTAACAAGAACAAAATACCCTTGGTTATCAGTTGTCAAACTAGTTGCTATAAAGAAGCTGCAAGGCAAGTTTTTTCAAGTGCAGACTGAAGGGACATTGAAAGAAAAATTGCCCAGAAGTGATGAAAAGAACCAGACATGGGTATATTAAGGCCTGATCAGTGAATGAATCATTGATTCAAGAATCACCGATTATGTTTGTTACTCTTTGCAGTAGTTCAAACACGGTATTCCTGTCAGCAGTGGACATAGATATTTTAAGCTTGAAAATGGGAACTTGTGTCTGCATTTGCAAAAGGACAAGTTATTTAAAAGACTATGGTTTTGGGTGACTGTTTATTTGTTCCGAATTTCAAGAGGAATTCAATTATTATTAGTTGTTTTGGTTAAAACATGGTTTGACAATGTAATTGATTCCTCGATTACATTTCGAAGTTCAACTTCTTCTTTTTTTATTCTGGTACATTGTTTAAATAGTCTTAATTACCTATGTCCTATCCCCCTTAAATTTGTTATGTTGAATGGAAAAGACGATGAACAAGAACATTCACCAAAGAAATATATTTTCGGCTTTTATGATTGAGTCAGATTACCTCAAATAAGAAACATGGTTTAGTTAAAAGAGAGACTGAAAGTTCAAGAACCTTTTAACTAAAAGCTACATGTTGGTCCTATTTGGAAGGTAAAATGGCCAAGCAATCCTATAAGGCCAGAAAGATTTGCGCAACTATTCAACTGGAACTGGTACATACTAATGTATATGGACCAATTGGCATTCAAGCCAGAAGAGGTGATGAGTACTTCATTATACGAATGTTTACTCTAGATTTGGACCGATGAACCTAGTGCGCCATAAGTCTAAAGCTTTTGGAAAATTCCAAGAGGTTTAAGTCTGAGGCAGAAAAGCATCTAGGTGTTCAAATCAAAATACTTTGGTCTGACTAAAGTGTTGATTACCTGTCTGGTAAGTTCAGGTCTTACCTGATTTAAGAGGGGATAGTTTTTGAAACTGTCAACTCTAGAAACGCGTTAGTTGAATGAAGTTGATGTATGCAAAAATCAAACATTTCTAGAATTGGTGAAAATCATGTTCAGTTATTTATATTTGCCAATGTTGTTCAAGGGAGATGCCTAGGAGAAGGAAATGTATCTTTTTAACTTGGTTCCGTCAAAGTTTGTTGTATAGACACCTAAAGAATTATGTAGAGGGTGCAAACACAGATTAAACCATATTCGGATTTAGGGTGCTATGGCACACGTCCTACAACAACAGTCAAATAAGATGGAATCTTGTATGGAAGAGTGCATATCTTTTGGCTACCCCAAGAGAACCAGGGATGATTTGTTATTTAGTCTTAAGGACAAGATAATCTAAGTGAGCACTCACGTGATTTTCTTAAAGGAGGACTAGATGAGAAATTATAAGCTCTTAAGTAAGGTTATTCTTGATGAGATTTATCTCATATCAAGAATTTCCAGAATCTCTAGAAGCTTTATCCACTGTTCCCTTTATTGTTCAAGAGGGGAAAGATATAACTCTAGGTGAATAAACAAGGCAACCGTAATTGGAGATTCAACATGATAATATATAAGTGAAACTAGTAGAAATATTAGTATCACATGTGGAAGAACAATATCAAGAATAAGTAGATCCTTAAGAAATTCAAGATCCACCTTTTGACCGAATCTTGGATCTACTTGTAAATACACAAGGTCTAGTGCGGTACATTCGTAGTGGGAGAGAACATTGTTAACTCTCAAGTTGTCTCTTGTTGAGTGACATTGATCCTACTAGTTACGATAATGCACTAGATGTTGTTGATCAATTGTTGCTCAAGCTATGAACAATGAGATGAAATACTTGTATTTCAACTCCATCGGTCCTAGTAAAGACACCAAAAGGGGTGAAACCCACAAGGTGCATGTGGACATAAAAGGCAAAGAGAGGATGGACAGGAAGGTGAAAATATTCAAAGCTAGTTTGGAGGCAATTTTTGCTAGACGCCATACTTGAGTTTATCCAGATTCTCTTAGTTGTTATAAGTCTTAATTATGAAAATTCATTTTGGGAGTTGGAAGTCATGATATCTACATACAACAACCAAAAGATTTTATAGCAAATGGGTAAGAACACATGGCATGCAAGTTGTGAAAGTCTATTTCATAGATTTAAGCAAGCATCCAGGTCTTGGAGCATCAGTTTTTATCAGTTTATCAAAATTTTAATTTTGAGAGAAACTTGATGAATGATGTGTATTTGTATGTAAAGTATAACACCTCGCAATTCTAAATTAAGTATTAAAATATTAAATGAGTAATTAAGTTAAGAATTAATGAAAATCTTGAAGATTAGGCCAAAATACAAAGAAAGGGCAAAACGGTAATTAGTCATGCACACAACCCTAGTAAGATAAAAATAGAGTAGAAAGTCTCAGATGGTAAAAATAACCTTGAAATGGATTCATAACGAAAAATTGAGTGGATATGCAAGTTTCAGAAAAATCAGTGAATAGTATTTTTACCGGGTAAAAATACCGCGGTACGATTGCACCGTAAAACGTACCAATTGAGTTTTGAGCTCTAGGTTTCAAATATGATTTATGAATGGTCTATGGAGTTAGGAAATATGATTTCTGATAAAATTTGATGGAATTAAGTCAGTTTGGGGAAGCGTGCCAACGACGTGCGCAACAGCTTAAAACAACATTTTCTCCGAACGACCGGAAAACTCCGGATTCATCTGATCAAGAGTAATTAAAGGAAGATGGTTAATGTTAAAAATTATAGTTTCTAAATAGGTTGTGAATTTTTGGACGTTTAATGAAAGTTTGGATGAAATTTAAATCGCATGAGGTGGCGTGGGACCCACCCCACTTAAACTTCACTTAAGCAACATCATCCTTCCACTATTCATCACCACTTCCACTCTCCTTCCAGCCCAAACCCGCCCCTCCCCCTCTCTTTCCCCAAAATTTTCTTCAAACCTTCTCCTCACTTAAATCACTCATTCCTCCATCAAATCCAACAAAATTTGTTGGAAAGACCTTCTAAACACATTGTTAGCACTCTTGAGCTTGGAAATCGTCTCTTTCGGGAGACCCAAGCCATTTTCAGCTGTGAAATTTGGGGAGAAATTGAGGTTCATGGAGTTGTATGGTCTTCCAATGCTTGGATAAGTCTTGGAGAAGTATCAAGCCTTGGTTGTGAGTATGTTTCCACCCTATTTCCATGGTTTAATCGTAGATTTTATTTATGAACCCTAAACCTTGCATTGTGGATGTGTGATGTTAGAGAGCTCAAATGAAAAATGTGTATTAGATGATAATGCCTTAGAATGATGTGTTCGAGCTAGAAATGCCATGAAAATCTTAGGTCAAAAATATGGATTTTTAACTTAGTGAAATTTTTGGTTGTCATGACTTTGAACTTGGGAAATATCTTAGGATTTTAGTGGTGAGTTTTTGGATAATTATATGTTGATATAATGAGATTGTATGAGGTGTGTAATGATTAAAATTGAGTGAGAATTCTTTGGGAATTCCAAGTAGGCAATTCGGCCATATAAAGAGTTTTAGGGAATTGAGGTTGTTTGCACTGCTTGGTTGATGTTTCAAGTGTTAAATGGTATTTAGATGGGTTGTGTGGTGGTTGGAAAATGAAAAATCAATGAAAAATAATAAATGGTGTTAAGGGTCATAAAGGGTCCTAGAGTGAATTATTAAGCAAAACGATGTTTAAAAGACGTAAAATGGAAAAACGACACTTAGTATATAGCCTCGTAGCAACCTAAGGATGTATAATAAAATGAGAAAGAAGATTTAGAAAAATAAACTTGGATTTATGCCTTGTTTGGCCGAACCACCTAGTGTAGGTGTAGGATTTTGACGTTTTTAGCGTTTTGATGGAATTGCCGTGTGCTGACGCTTCGTACATGGATATTGTAGGTTGTCGTATGTCGATTTGAACCCCGAACCGTGAGTCGGTGGATTGCCCTTGATTCTGGACCAAGTGGATTGAGGTAAGTGGTTGAATCAATGCATGTATGATTGTAAATTGGCATGTGTTTTGTGACTTTTGAGTAATTGGGAATGTCCTTTGTGTAGGCATTCTGTTGAATAACAAGTTTGGAAGATAAGTTGTTGCGGAGCTAAGTGGAGGAACATATTAAGGTAACCTCTTGGTACTGGGGCTTGTTCCCCTTGTGTGTTCCACCACACCCGTTGAGGGTGATGGTAGGAAATGTATATGAATAGTGTAGAACAGCATGAGCTTGCATGTATCATTTATGAGGGTACTTATGTACCGAGTCTCTGGCCAGTAGACAGTTAGCCTTCGGGCAGTTTTGGACTTCCACTGGATAAGTCTCCGAGAGAGAGTTCTAGTTAACCTAGGGTTGTGGTGTGTGATTTGGATAGGAGCACACTAGGAATGTCTCGGGTGTATATGGATGGTAGGGGTACCTTGGTTGGATGTTCTAGGAACACGCCTTGGATGAGACCCGTAGGCTTATATATGCCGAGGACGTTGCGTGGTATTGGTAGCTACCATCTCGCTTCGTCGTATTTTGTATCCCGATACTTCCCCAGATTCTCTAAATCCCTTGTTATATCCCGTTTCGAGAAATGTTGTTTTATATTATTTATATGGATCGAAGTGAGCCATTGGGCAGAGTTTTCTCCAGAACCTCTGAGTTACTGAGATATATTCGTATATCTCACCCCGTCTTGAGGACTTTATTTTAGGAGGTAGCGGAGACACTGGAGCGGCGGACAAGAAGCCCGTAGGATGAATCGTTGGAGGACTTTTATATTGGCATTTTGATGGCCGTTGGGTCTAAGCTATATTTAGATCATGAATAATGTATATGATTAAGAGCATGGTCATTATTTATTCATAGTGTAAAATTGTCTAAGTGTATTCTTTTGTACCATGTTATATTGGGAGTATTATCTTGTATATTTTAAAGAGGAATTGTAATGTGTTCATTGAAGTTGTAAGTTGTACATGAATTGATGTAATCATGAAGCATGTGTAATATGAGGGAAGGGCTTTAGGCCTATTTTAGAATTATGATGATATGTATGTTTAGAAAATGCATGTAAATGGACATTGGTGATTGAAATAAGTTAAGGATTTGTAAAGAGATCATTATGGCATGAATTGTGTAATAACTATAAACTGAGTTTAGTTGTAAGTGCCCTAAGGCATTTTTGTTCCTTGTGTGTGCCACCCATTGGTTATTAGGTACATTTGAGGTCTTAGAACACATTTGCAAATTTGGAAAATTTTGTAAAAACAAAGGAAACTTTGGCGAATTTTCTGTAGAATTAGCAGGAATTTAGGCGAACTTCGGGAGAGAATATCTCCCTCCATAGAGGTCCGATAGGGACGTTCCATACGCCATTTTAAATCTTGAGATGTCCCCTATATGGTGTTAAAATATGATAATTTTCTGGGTTGCATGCAGCCCTGTAGAAGGCTGTGAACACTGACTGTCCAGAACCCTCTTATGCAGGGGCTGTTTCTGGCAGTTTTTTGGAAATTAATTCCCGCTTCGTTTCTCCGTCAAATTCAGCGTACGATATATAAAATTGAAGTTTGAGGTTTATATTTTTTGGTATAAAGATTTGAGAGCAATTGGGTGAGTGTCTTTTCTGCAGTAATTCGTGGAGTGAGAGATGTTTGGAGCTGTTTTGGGTTGGTTGGCAGTCTTGCTTGTCCAACTTCAAACGGCGATATCCGGAGGAAACGGGATCGAAACGACTCGTGTGATGGCTCATCAGAAAGTTAATTAAGTCCCGTAAAAGATAATAAAAGATGAGATGAACACGAAGAAATTTGTGAGGATAGAATTAAATATACCGAACCACGTCCGGATATGTAGAAAACGTAAAAGTGTGAAATTGGCTAAGTGGGTTTATGGGAACCCTTAGTGACTTATATTAAGTAAAATAAAATATAAAAATAGTTTAAACAAGTATTCCGCAAGAGTTTACAGTTATAGTCACAGCTTTTATTTATTACGCTTTTTATGGTTTTAATGCTCGCGTAATAAACGAAAAAAGTTTACTCGCATTTTTATAAATGAATAGCTGTGATTGTAACTGCGCTTAATATCATAAATAAATGTTAACAATACCGGTGTACAACGGGCTGTTACATAAAGGACCCAAAGGAAAATAGTAGCATTCCTGGTACTTTATGTAGATGATATACTCCTTATTGGAAATAACTTGGAGGTAATATCAAGCATAAAGAGTTGGCTAAGTAAGTGTTTTGGTATGGAAGTACTGGAGAAACCAATTATATTCTTAGTTTAAAAATCTTATAAGACCGGAAGAATAAGTTGTTGCCATCATTTTAGGCTACTTTTACATTGACAAAACTCTTGCCAAAATTCAACATAAGAATTCTAAGAGAAGAATTATAAATTCTCAGATGTGGAATTCCTCTTCCTAAAGAGTAACCAAAGACTCCTAAGAAGGAAGAATGCATGAGCAGGATATCTTATGCTTTGGTAAAGGTAGACTCATGCATATCATGTTGGGCGTTAAACCAGACATCTGTCACGCAGTGGGAGTAGTGAGAAGGTATCATTTTAAACCTATAGAATACTAGATTATTGTTAAGCATGTACTCAAGTATCTCTGGAGAACGAGAGATTATATGCTGGTATATTCTAGTGGGAGTCTTGAAAAGCCGAGTTTTCACAGATTCAGTTATTTCAAGTGGATATTGACTCAAGAAATCAACCTCGAGCTATGAATTTTTCACTAAACTCAGATAGCATTAGAGGTGGATTTTGTAGACCCAGTTGATAAGAGTTTGCCTGAACTTGTGTTCAAGAGACATGTTATCTTTTTGGGTCTTAGGAGGATCTCAGACTTGCATTAAGCGAGTGGGAGATATTGGGTTCATTGTGCTCTTAGAGTAAGACAATGAAATAATGTAATCATTTTCTGAATTTTACAAATAAGGTATTATTTATTTTGTACACTATTTACAAACATCAAGGTCCGGATCAATTTGGAGTATTTGATCATATGGATACGTTCATGAGGACATGATAATAGGTTCTCACAATTGATGAATAGATTCAAAGCTGTTAAATAAAGTTGGGCACTTTATTTAAGCTGCAATATTTTATGAAATGGTTTTGTCTGAATCACTGTAAAATATTGGTGTGAAATATCATTAACATTGAAAGGATCAAGGAGAGATTTGATTAAGGTTGTTTTTCTGTCATAAGGTATCAAATCTCCAGTTAACTATAGTTATGTAATTGCTCTTAATCCTGAGTTTATTATAAATATGTAATCAAATAGTTTTCATTCTTTGATTTACCAACGGATGAGGTTCGATCAATTGACGGCCAATAACTCGGCATTTTGGGATTAAGATTATCTGGTTATCGATATTTATGAGATAAAAAATATGGAATTTGTAGGATATGCCCCCTTGATATGTTTCGGTACTTGGATATTAAAGACACTGGCTAGTGAATGTAATCTATTAGAGAAACTATCATAGTCAAGGGAATAAATAATTGATTGAGTTACAGAAAACTTGTCAATCAATTATAGACATTCTACAAAGGGGCGATGCATATTTATGTTGTACAGGTCATTAATCTTGGGGTTCACGTTCAGGCTTTTAGTGGAGTAGCGTCGAATTAGATAATCCTTCAAATATTATCAGGAGCCTTGATGAGTGACAAATGGTAGATCCCCAGGCTAGCTTGAGACAAGAGATAGGTTGTATAATCAGATGATGATGGCTTATGGGCTACATAGCCTTGGGTTTATGAACTCAAGTTTGTCTCCAAAAGAGAAAGTGGGAGATTGTTGGGTTTAAGTATGCTCTTTTCACTAAGCCCAATAGCTTTAGTGAGAGTTGGCCTAAAGACCAATTCTAACCCATGAAGCTTAGGGTTAGTTTTGGATTGGGCAGGGTATATAAGCACACTTTTCTCCATTTTCCTCCTAGGGTTACATACATTAGAAACACCAAAGAGGTAGACGTTCATCATCTAAAAAGTTGCCCACACGACCGCCTGATCCCCTTAAGTCATAGCCTGGAAGATCAACCGTCGAGCGGATTTTGTGACCGTTCGTGGTGTGTTGCTGTAGATCGTGAGGCTTGAGAAGGAGAACCGAACGTGAGGAATTGTCACGCTCCTGCTTCGCCCAGGTAATCAAAGCGGTGTCTTCATTTCTCATCGCATCGGTACGATGCGCTTCCGCATTTCTGGTGATATTCCTTCAATAATTAAGTATTTATCGTGGCTTTGCCAAAAAGCAAAAATGAAATTATGACAATGGATGTACTAAAAATAAAGTTAGCAGAAATATTTGATTATCAAAAGGAGATACATTAGCTATTAAAAGAACAAGAAGAGAAAGAATATGAATATTTTATCTGGCCCAATTTCTCGAGATTCCTTAGATACAATTGGAAGACATAATACAAATAATCGAGTGTAGAATCAGATTTTCCAATCAGTATATCTTCCCGGCCAATGATGTTAAAATCTATATCTTAAATAGAATCGGAAGAGGATTAACAAATCGTAAAAGCGTATTGTAAAAAAATCGTAAAAAACTATAAAAACGTAAAAGTGTTTGGAATATTAGTAAAACCGTTTTGATAAAAAAATCATAAAAATGTAAAATCGAGATTTTAACAACAATGTTCCCGGTCATTGAAAATAAAAGATAAAGTTAGCAGCATCTGACATAAAGAAAAATGTCGATAGAATAGTAAAGACCTTATCTTCAACAATACCTATGGCAGGTTATATTGTAATATTTAGTGTCGGTAAATGTAGTTTTTATAAAGTTTGTATCCGATATTTATTATTTGGTTTTGTCTGTTTTTATTATTAAAGAATTTTTTTTAAATCTAATGCGACGATGGGGCCTAAAGTATACCCGGCTCATAAACGATAATATTCTTTAAGTTTTCATCCGGAGTCTCAACTCGAGTATATAAATAAAGATTCTAATCACTTGTGAAATATATAGGAAATGTGTGAGAGTTTCTAAGTGTCATATCTGAAATGAGTCCGTATCTTTTTTTTTTTTTTGTATAAACAAATATTTTCTTTTTCAACATTCCAAAGGCTTAGAGTTTCCTCTCTTTTTTATAGAATAGTTAATGAAATATGTGTTTTTTATGTTTTTTATTTTGAGAGTTAAAAGTCAAAACATAAAACAAAATATCTCAAACATGTTCTCTAAATTTGATTTTAAAAACAAAAAAATAATTATTATTTTTTAATTTTTTTTTACAAAACAGGTCTTATTAAACAAGTTTTTTATTTCTAAAAACCAAAAAACTATTCTCAGAATAATATTCAAACAACCCGTTTATTAAAAAGTAAAAAAAAAAATCGAATTGGAATTCTTGTGACGTGAGACTTATTTTATTGGTCTTCTAAATGGTCAACCTAATTTTCTTGTCTTAGTTGCACATAAACTCATTGAAAAAATGTCTTGTACCTATGAAGCAACGACATTTCAAAAATTGTGTTGTGTATGACACTTCCCGATACTCTCCGACACTCCGACACTCTAACACGTTAGAGAAATTCAAAAAAAGGATTAAAGATTGCGTTGCGCTAAGTTTTTAGTTCCAACTATTAGATTCATTGGATTTCGATTACTATTTAATTGAGTTTAATAGAAATATTTGGGATATCTTATGTTTCTTTGCAAAATTGATGAATATTATAAGTTTAGTTTCATTTTTGTTAAATTTTTGAATATTAAATATTATATAAATTACATAAATTAAAAATATTATTTAATATCAAAACATATCTTAATGTGTCGAAATCTAACATTTTTTAGAATTAACGTGTCGGAGTGTCGTGTCGTATCGTATCACGTATCGCGTGTCAGTATTGATGCTACGTAGGGTTGTACTATGAATTAAGGGAAAAGTGTGTGTAATTTTAAATGATGTAAAATTGTGTCATTTTATGAGAGAGAAAGAGATAGATAAAGTAGGAGAGAGAGTTGACAAAAAAAATAAAAGTGTGGGTCCCACCTCTTTGTGAGAGTGAAAGGATATAAATTGTGTCATTTAAAAGGATAAACATTTTTCCCATGAATTAATGTGTTAAATGACTGTATAGAAACATTATTTGGTATGTTGATTTATGTGTAACTGCTATTTTGTAAAACCTCAATTCTTAGTGAGGTCTTATATTGTTTTTATTCAGGAATAGACTTGCAATATATAGACATAGATTTAACTTATACCAACATAAAAATAACAAATCTTACCCCAATCTTAAGCATTGATATCTAGTACTTTAATACACAAATTTCTCTTAAATCTTCCCTGTTTTAATGAATCACTCTGATTTTCATGTATCCATATCATTTCCCTTTAACCACGATCATTCTTTATGGCTACATAGCCAGCAGCGCCACCAAGAATGAGTAAAAGGGAGAAGAAGGTGAGGTTGGATGGAATAGTGGTTTGGAATGGTTTGTAATTGTATAGAATTATAGATAAAGATTTTTCTATTAATGCTAGTATTACCCGGAATTCATTACAAATGTGACATTATGTGCATAATATATATGTATAGTATAATACTGTCATGCAATAATATCACAGACCCTTAAAATCATTATTCTTTAACACATATTGACCTATTAGTTGACTCATTAATTAGTGGTAAAAGTCTCCTACTATATGTACCAAAAAAAAAAGTCTCCTACTGTTCTGCCTGTTGGCAGATGTGTCCAACGTAGGTTGGATGATTGATCTTGGATACGAGTGTTTCTCTCTAGATGCCTATAGATTAGGTATCTGGGAGGAACGTGGATCACTGACACTGACCTAGGCGTATGCCTTCAAGGTGTGTGTGTGATCTACAGTGTTTGGGATTAGAAAATGTGTACCTTACTGCTCTGCTTTACCTGCCTTATATAGCCCGGCTCTAGGGTTTGGTGGCTGGCCGAGGTGCAATGCGGGCTTCGGGCCGAGGTGCATAGTGGGCCTAGGTCTAGCCCATAACAGTTGCCCCCAGCTCGGTAGGCTGAGCTATCTGGCTGCCGAGTTGCGTTAATCATCTGACCTGAAACATCTCGGCTGTATAGCCGATATGAATTCACATGCCAGTCTTTCATCTTGCGGTCATCCTCCACGTGTTTCAAGCCATCATGATGCGTATCGTTTGATTATCTGTGCGCCGTCTTGGCATTTAATGCGACTGCGACTGTACAGATATCAATCGTTTTGTCTTGTCAGGTGCTTTTTGCTTTTGCATTTACGCTTTTACCCCTGCCTTTTCATTTTCGCGGGTCATATCTCTTGGACTTCTCCCCTCCTCCTATTTTACTGACGTTTCCCCCCTTTCTTCACCTTCTGCTTCTTTCGTTACTTCACTTGCGATTTGTGATATTTGTGTTTTGCGATTTTCTGGAAGCCTCAATCTTCTCCATTCGGTACTTTAGCGTCACTTGCTCTGTAAGTACGAGTTTTCTGACCCTTCTTTTTTTTTTATCTCCTTGCCTTCCATTACTGCTTGTTGCTTGCATTCCTGTGGTTATTGCTTTCATTACACCGCATTTAGTCTGCATTCGCATTCGTCCTCTTTACCTTCAGTTTTCTTACTGTCGCTGGTTGGCGTTTGTTGCTCTTGTCTGGAAAAGTTTCCCATATGGATAAGGGAGTTCCTTATGAGTATAGGAGGGCCACTTGTCCTCGTGTTTTCGGCCGGAGTGACGAAATCTTGGCAGAGGAGGAAGCTAGGGCTGCTGAGGAGGAGGTGACTCGAGGCCAAGGTGCCTCTTCTAGCCGTGGACGTCGGCTGCCGGCCTCTAGGCCCGAGCGTCGTCGTCGTGCTTCTGGCTCTGGACGCTGTCCACCAGTGGGATCTCGTCCCAATGGTCAAGGGCGGTCTCGACCCTCGAGGCGAGGTCGGTCCTTGCCTTCTAACCGTATCGCGGGCTGTATGCCCACAAGCGCCAACCCTTCCTTAGATGATAGACCTAGGTCGTCTTCCCTTCTCATCACTGGTCCTCGAGATCAGGTTTCCTTGAATCCGTCTTCTGTTCAGTCCCTACCATCGACCTCCCTTTCTCAGAATCCAAATCCGTGCTTCAATTGCGTTCATCTCAGCGCGCAATTTATTGGGAATGGTAACGACTTTATGGCGAACCTTGTCCTAGGCAGTTGTTCTCACCATGTCGGATTTAGAACTTCAGTTCCCATGACCTCTTCAGATAGTTCGTCGAGCTCTTCACACTGTAGTTTATTTAACTCAGGTGCGTGTACTTTTGCTTCTTTTGTTGTTTTTAATCCACCCATTTTGCTGTTCTAGGTTCTTATGGCGTCCCCTTCTGCAGAACTCAACGTGGAGACTACCTCATCTAATCACGAGCTGGAAGCCGAGGTTGCGGTAGTTGAAGAAGGCTCTGCCCCGGTGGATGTCAGTCTGCGCCGGCAATTTCCCTGGGTGACTCAGGAAGTCCTTAGTTTTAGGTCCTCCCTCACCACAGAGGAAATATCCGGGTTACCCATTGGTAACCCGATAGGTTTTAATACCTTCTGCCCAGCGGAGGATGAGCCAGTGTGCTCAGGTCGGAATCCGCAAGAGCCTCCCTTTTTCTTCTTTTACCGAGACTTGATCACCAAGATCGGTATTCGCTTTCCTTTTTCCCCCTTTATTATATGTCTTCTAAACCATTTCCTTTTAGCTCCCACTCAAATTCACCCTAACGGATGGGCATATATTGTTGCCTTCGAGCAACTCTGCTTATCCTTGTCCGTTAACTGCTCCGTTGCCCTGTTTATGTATTTTTTTAACATTTATACCCCACGCTCCGGTTCTGAACCTCCCAAGTTGAAGGGTTGGGCCAGCATCCGGGGTCGTATTAGTAAGCCGTCTAGGAGGTTGTTCTCTGTATATAGTGACTCCTTCAAAAACTTCAAAGGCGCGTACTTCAAGGTCGTGGCCGAGGCCGATGAGAAGCCGTGGTTTGTTGGGGAAAAAGATGAGGGGAAATTCCCATTATATTGGTCCCATCAACATTACCTTCGCAAGTCGGCTGACTACAGGCTGCCCTTATCTACCGAGGAGAAGCTCAATGTCAAGACCTTGCTAACCCATGTCCATACCCGGGGTCATATGAGTGCTGCGTCTTTGGTTGCTAAGTCCTCTGTTGCAAGCGATCAGCCCAGTATGCTTTTCAACATTGTTTTCTTTTTCCCTTTTTCATTTACTTGTCGTTTTTATCTTGCTTTGGAGTCTGATATGTCCTTGATTATGCTGGTAACCTTGCTTCTTTTATTTTCCAGGTTTAACCATGAATCCCAGCTCGGATGATGTGCCTGATTATTGCCGGGTTTTGCGGGGCAAGGGTGTAGCCCGTCCCCCCCCTCGAAGAAAACGAAGGTTGCTGCTCCTTCCCTGGGTGCGGGTTCATCCAACCCTGAGCCCCATCATGGCACCTCCATCTTGGATCTGACCAATGATGGTGAAAACTGGTTGGATGGGGAACCAGAGGAGACCCCCCTTACTACTGGAGGCACCACCCGAGCCGTGGTATCTGTTGCAAGGGGTAGCGCCCCACCCTCTCCCCTGCCTGCTGGCTTAAGGAGAGGTTCATTATGGGAGATGGGGGTCACTGCCGAGCTGCGTGGCGTGACCCGCGCTCCACCTTCCTTCTATGGCTCTCCTGCTCCTTCAAAGGCCGAAGCGGATGAACTTCAGAAAGCCGAGCAATATCTTTTCAAGGCGGCTTCCTTGATGAAACCGTACTCCCTCCTGCTCGAGAAGCACTCCGAAATTTTATCCGAGAAGGACAACATGCAGAGTCAGCTGGCCGAGCTAAGGCAGGAAAATCAAGTTCTGAAATCTGATGTGGCCAAGCTCAGTCTGTCAGTGCATAATTCGCAAGCCGACTTGAATGCTATCTCGGATTGCTGCGGAGTGGAAAGTGGCAAGGACGCCATAATAAGGTTCGTCAAAGCCAAGCTATCCATGCTGTCCAAGGCGGAGGCTGCACATGAGGAGATGGCCTCTCAACTGAGGCAGCTGAGGGCGCAGCAGGAGGAGTTGCAGGCTGACTATAATCAAAGCCAGACTGTACTTGAAAATGCTGTTGGTTCCGCTTTCAACAATGCGGTGAACCAGGTTAAATTTTTTAACCCTGAAGCGTCTCTTAACCTGGATCAGCTGGATTGCTATGGCTACATCAGCGGCGGAATTTTCCACTCGGCAGCCGAGGAGCCAATCGCAGCGGATGGGGAGGGTTTGGTCCCTGTCCCGGAGGAGGAAGATCGGCAGCAGGATTCCGGCTCTCAGCCAAATTTGAGGGGGAATACCCCGTAATTTGTAACATGCCGTTGTCATCCCGGCCTCTCTTTTTTTTTTTTTGTATAAACACTTTGGTCTAATTTGATATTAATTCAGAAATAGAATTAATTGTGTAGTTTATCTGCTTTAATTGCAATATCCGTCTCATATATTTCGAGTTTTGTTGCCGGATTTTGAATTTAGCCGAGATATCGTGCGAGGGCGTCCCCTCAGCACAATTTCCCACTTTCCATAAATGGGCCAAGGTTAGCACTCTCAACCTTGCCCTTTAGGCAAGGCGGGTTCAAACACCCGGGCCTAGTTTTTTTTCTTCGCGTATTTTGAACTTCCAACGGGTTCATCTATCGCGGATTCAACTTATATTCGAACTCTCAACCAAGTTGGCGGGTTCGATATGTTAATCCGGGTTAGAACACTCGGCTCTGGCCTATTTGGCCGGCTGGGTTCCCATAACTTCGGATTTTAACCTAGAATTCAGAACTTCCCCTTTGACATGGGATTGTGAAGCTCGGATTCTAGTTCAGAAATGAACACTCAACCGAGTTTCTTTTTTGCAACGGTGGGTTCAATTTCTTGCAACGCTGGTTTCCAGACGTCGGAATGTGCATTCATTGCATAAATTATCAAAGTTGGACACAACTTATAAATAATAGAAATGCGGAATTTATTGAATTACAAAGTTATAAAAGAAAACATCGTTTTTGCATTGTGCAAGCAAGACATTTGATTTAACTGTAATATTTTTTCAACTTATCTGCATTCCATGTCCTTGCCACCTGCTTTCCTTTCAGAGTTTCTAGCACGTAAGCTCCTTTGGACAATTTGTTTTTGACTCTGAATGGTCCTTCCCATCTTGGGGCTAATTTTCCTTGTGACGCGTTTCGCCCTCCTATATCCGCCCTTCGCAGGACTAACTCTTCAGCTTCAAATGACCGAGGTCGCACCTTTTTATTGAACCGGTTAGCCACCAGTTGCTTGGCCGCGTAGTTTCTGCAGTACGCCATAGTTCGGACTTCTTCTATTAGGTCAAGCTCAACCGCCACTTTATCATTATTATCCTTTTCTGTTTGCGTAAGAGTTTGAACTCTTCTCCAAGATGGTTCCCCTAACTCCACTGGGATCATGGCCTCACATCCATATGTGAGTTTGAAAGGAGATTCACCCACCGAGGTTTGAACCGTGGTTCTGTACCCCCAAAGCACGTAGTAGAGCTCTTCTACCCACTTACCTTTAGCGGATTGCTCCATACGTCGGCGTAAGCCTTCAACTATAACCTTGTTAGCTGCTTCAGCCTGCCCATTAGTCTGAGGGTGTTCTACCGAGGCAAATCTGTGCCGAATATGGAGCCCGGCCATAAGGTTTTGAAACCCTTTGCTAGTGAACTGGGTGCCGTTATCCGTTACAATTTCCGCCGGGATACCAAAACGGCATACTACATTTCTTTCTAAGAAACGCTGTATTCGGGCCGAGGTAATGGAAGCAATTGGCTCTGCCTCGATCCACTTGGTGAAGTAATCAATGGCGACTATCAACCATTTAAGCTGACCCTCTGCTGCTGTAAACGGCCCCAGAATGTCCATTCCCCATTTGTAGAACGGCCATGGAGCTGTAATAAAGTTCAGCTCTTCAGGTGGGGCCAAGAGGTTTTTACCATGCCTCTGGCATTCATCGCATCGTTGTACGTGATCCTTTGCATCCTTTGCCATGGACGGCCAGAAGTAGCCGGCACGAAGTGCCTTCCGAGCCAAGGCTTTCCCACCGACATGCTGGCCGTTGATCCCTTCATGTATTTCGGATAAAACATACTGTGCTCTGTCTGAGTTGACACATTTGAGTAGGGGAGTTGAGATCCCCTTTTTATACAACTGCCCTTCAACTAAGGTATATGATGCGGCATCCCGGATGAGTTTCCTGGCCGCAGCTTTTTCTTCGGGCACAGTACCCCCATTAAGGTATGCAATTATGTTGCTACGCCAATCATCTACCTGTGAGATGTGCATTACGCAGGTCGGCTCGGGAATATTCTGCTCTATGACGGTTCTGTAATTGCCCCATCCTTTCGTACTGGCGAGCTTGGATAATATGTCCGCCCTGTTATTTGCGTTCCTTGGGATGTGGCTGATTTCCACCTCCTCAAAGTGTGCCATTACCTGCTTGACATGCTCCAGATATTTCACCAACAAGGGTCCTTTTGCCTGATAGTTGCCCTCGACCTGCGAAGTGACCAACTGGGAATCACTGCAGATTCTGACCTTCCGGGCTCCAAGCTCTTTAGCCTGGAGCAAGCCGGCTATGAAGGCTTCATACTCCGCCTGATTGTTCGAGGTCTCAAAATCCATTTTCATGGAATATTCAACCGCTACTCCGTCCGGATTCTCGATAATGACCCCGGCTCCACTTCCCTTTGAATTAGAGGATCCATCCACATATATGGTCCATTTATCCAAATTGTCAGGAGAGATATTGGGTGCCGAGGTTAATTCGCGGACAAAGTCAGCCAGAGCTTGTGATTTGATTGCCTTTCGGTTCTCAAATGTGATGTCGAACGCGGATAGTTCGATGGCCCAGCTCATCATCCTGCCTGCTAAGTCCGGCTTGTGCAGTATCTGTCGTATTGGGAAATCGGACCGAACCAGGATCTTGTGAGCCTGGAAGTATGGTCGAAGTCGGCGGGCTGAAGTGAGGAGTGCAAAAGCTATCTTTTCTAACCGCTGATACCGCAGTTCGGCTCCTTGTAAGAGTCGGCTTACAAAGTAGATGGGTTGTTGGCCTTCATCGTCTTCTCGCACCAGGACCGAGCTGACCGCCAACTCCCCAACTGACAAGTAAAGGATTAAAGTTTCTTGTTCCTTGGGTTTGGCCAGAATGGGTGGAGAAGATAATCTCCTCTTAATCTCCTGGAATGCGACTTCGCAATCTGTACTCCATCCGTACTGCACTTCCTTTCGCAGCAGTTTAAAGAAAGGAAGGGCTGTCTCTGCTGACCGGGGTAAGAAACGGGTGAGGGATGCCAGCCTTCCCGTCAATTGCTGTATTTCTTTCTTATTTTTCGGGGCCGTCATCTGCAATATGGCTCCACATTTATCCGGGTTGGCTTCTATACCCCGGTGTGTTAACATGAAGCCCAGAAATTTTCCTGCAAAAACTCCAAAAGCACACTTTGCTGGATTCAAACGAATACGGTGTTGTCGTAATTTGCCAAATGTTTGTTCCAAGTCCTGAATATGTGCTTCCATGCCGGCTGATTTGACAATCATATCATCAATGTATACCTCCACGTTTTTACCCAACTGATCCGAGAAGACCTGGTTCATCATCCTCTGATACGTGGCTCCGGAATTTTTCAGCCCAAATGGCATGACGTTATAGCAGTAATTGGCTTTCTCAGCAATAAACGCAGTTTTTTCCTGGTCATCAGGATGTAATGGGATTTGGTTGTAACCGGAGTATGCGTCCCAGCATCCGGAAACCAGATGAGCTGTCGACCAATTGATCAATGTTCGGCATTGGGTATGCATCTTTAGGACATACCTTGTTTAGGTCTGTGTAGTCGGTGCATACTCGCCATTTCCCGCTTGGCTTCTTTACCATCACCACATTAGATAACCAAGTCGTATATTGTATTTCTCTAATGAACCCTGCTTCTAGTAGTTCTTTTACATGATCTTCCAGCACTTGACGTCGCTCCGAGCTGAGATTTCGCTTCTTTTGGGCTACCGGCTTTGATCCCGGATACACAGAAAGTTTGTGGCAACAAAAACTCGGGTCCACCCCAGGGATGTCAGATGACCTCCACGCGAAAACATCGTGGTTACGGACCAGACATGCAACCAGGCTCTGCTTGTCGTCTGTATCTAGGTCCTTGCCTATTTTAGTATCCTGCCCCGGTTCTCCAATATTTATAGTTTCCAGCTCACCCTCTGGTTCTGGTCGTGGCATCTGCTCCTCATCTCGCATATCAAAGTCGACCATGTTAACCGATCTGTGTGGAGGGGGCTTGTTACCCGGCTGGCTGATTCCAGTAGAAATGCTGGGATCCCTTGTCACCATTCGAACAGATCTGAAATAGCAATCCCTAGACTCCTTCTGGTCTCCAGCTATAGTGAGCACCGTACCCTGTTTAGAAATCATCTTGAGCTTTTGGTGCTTGGTGGACACCAACATGTCCCAATCGTGGATGGTCGGCCTCCCCAGGATCATGTTGTACTCCGAAGGGAAGTCGGCCACGATGAATCTCACCCTTTCAGATCTGTATGCCTCCTTGGTGCCTAA
>JAVKPL010009546.1:0-38589 GCA_032173675.1 Gastrolobium villosum
CCCAAACATCAAATAATTCCACCTCTAAAATATTATTCAAGGGCATCTCATCCTTTCGTGAGAGATTTCCTGTCCTTTGACATTTATCACATTTTTCTACGCAATCTCTTGCATCCTTAAAAAGTGTTGGCCAGTAGTAACCGCTTTGCAAAACTTTCTGTGCGGTTCTATTGCCCCCAAAATGTCCTCCATAATTAGAAGAATGGCAATGCCATAAAATCTGGCCCACTTCAAACTCCGGAACACATCTGCGAAGGATCCCATCAGCACATTGGAAATATAGATGTGGATCCTCCCAGAAATAACGCCTTACTTCTCGTAGAAATTTCTTTTGTTGTTGCCTTGTAAGGTTGGGAGGCAACTCTCTTACCACTTTGTAGTTGGCAAAATCTGCGAACCATGGAGGAACAAAACTGCCATCACCTTCTCATCAGGGAAATAATCATTAATTTCTTTTTCTGAACTATCTTGTAGTTCTTTTGCCTGGATTCTAGAGAGATGATCAGCCACTTTATTTTCTACTCCAATTTTGTCCCGAATTTCCAAATCAAATTCTTGAAAAAGTAGCATCCACCTTAACAATCGTGGTTTTGCGTCCTGCTTAGTCATCAAAAACTTAATAGCAGAATGGTCAGTAAAAACAACAATTTTAGATCCTAACAAGTAAGGTCTAAATTTGTCCAATGCATAAACTACTGCTAACATTTCTTTCTCAGTTGTTGCATAATTAATCTGAGCATCATTCAAAACTTTGCTAGCATAGTAAATGACATGTAATAACTTTTCCTTACGCTGACCAAGGACTGCACCAATTGCATATGCACTGGCGTCACACATGAGTTCAAATGGAAGGTTCCAATCGGGAGCTGTAAGCACTGGAGCTGTAGTAAGCTTTTCTTTTAACACATGGAAGGCCTTTGAACAAGCATCATCAAACAAAAATTCAGAATCTTTCACCAAGAGTTGGCTTAATGGTTTAGCAATCTTGGAGAAATCCTTGATGAACCGCCTGTAAAAACCTGCATGTCCTAGGAAACTCCTAACAGCATTTACATTTACAGGAATGGGAAGTTGTTCAATTAACATTAATTTTGCTTTATCAACTTCAATCCCTGCATTAGAAATTTTGTGTCCCAGCACTATACCTTCAGTTACCATAAAATGGCACTTTTCCCAATTTAAAACCAGATTTGTCTCATTACATCTTTTCAAAACTTTGGATAAATTGTTCAAACAAAAATCAAAATTAGAGCCAAAAACAGAGAAGTCATCCATAAATACCTCTAGACCTTTCTCCACCATATCTGAAAAAATGGATAGCATGCACCTTTGGAATGTGGCAGGTGCATTACAAAGGCCGAATGGCATTCTTCTGTATGCAAAGACTCCAAATGGGCAAGTAAAAGCTGTCTTTTCCTGGTCTTCAGGAGCTACTGGTATTTGGTTGTAGCCTGAATACCCATCCAAGAAGCAATAATAAGAATGGCCCGCCAATCTTTCCGGCATTTGATCAATAAAGGGTAATGGGAAATGATCCTTCCGTGTAGCAGTGTTCAATCTCCTGTAATCAACACACATTCTCCAACCCGTGATAGTTCTGGTTGGAATCAACTCATGTTTTGCATTGGTAATTACTGTTACCCCACCCTTCTTTGGCACTGTTTGAACTGGACTTACCCAGGCAGCATCAGAAATTGGGTAAATCATTCCTGCATCAAGAAGTTTTACAACTTCCTTCCTTACCACCTCTTTCATTGTTGGGTTCAATCTCCTTTGTGGTTGCCTAACAGGTTTAATATCATTTTCCAGGAGAATCTTATGTGTACAAAAGGAAGGATTTATGCCCTTTAAATCAGCAATAGACCATCCTATTGCGGTTTTATGAGCTTTTAAAACTTCCACCAGCTCCTTTTCTTGACCTTCAGATAGAGCCTTGTTGATGATTACCGGATAAGTGTTACCATCTCCCAAAAACACATATTTCAAAGTGTCTGGTAATGGCTTCAACTCAACTTTAGGGGCACCAACCTCTACGTCTTCAGCTTTCTCTTTCAGTATCTCTACAGTAAGTCCTTCTTTTTCAAAAGGTACATAATTACGAGCCTTCAACTCATAATCAAACTCTTGAGGCCGTTCTTTCTTATGTTGAACAGATTCAACTTGGAAACAATCATTATTATCAGCCGGCCTCTTCATAGCTTCTGAAACATTGTAGATAATTTCCTCATCGTTCATTCTTAGTTTAATCATCCCTTGTTCAACATCAATTAGGGCTCGGGCTGTAGCCAAAAAGGGTCTTCCTAATAACATGGGCTTCTCACTCCCTTCTCCCATATCCAATACCACAAAGTCTGCAGGAAAGATAAACTTATCAACCTTGACAAGAATATCTTCTATGATACCATTGGGTTTCCTTACGGATCTGTCAGCCAATTGGAGTGATACCTCGGTGGGTTTCAATTCCTCAATCCCCAATGATTTGTAGACTGATAAGGGCATTAGATTAATGCTAGCCCCGAGATCATATAAAGCTTTCCCAATGCCAATATCACCAATAGCAATAGGAATATTAAAACTTCCTGGATCACTCAGTTTATCTGGAATTTTCTGCTGGATAAAAGCACTACACTCTTCAGTGAGTGTTACAGTTTGACATTCCTGCAGTTTTTGTTTCCTGGATAAAAGATCCTTCATGAATTTTGCATACCCTGGCATATTGGCTAGGGCTTCCGCAAAAGGAATATTGATATGTAGTTTCTTGAAAATGTCCAAGAATCTATCATAATGTTTGTTGTAGGCTCCCTTCTTGAATCTTTCTGGATAGGGTGCCTTAGACATAACATATTCGTGGCTTAACTCATGCTTTTCTTTTTCCACTACTGGTTGTTCTGCAACCTGCTCTTTTTCAATCCTGACTTCCTTTTCTTTTTCTGTTATAATTACCTCAATCTCTGGTTCAATTGCTTCCTTCTCTTGTTCCTCTTTCCCTTTTTCCTTTTCCATAGGTGGTTTTGTTGGAACTGTTAGTATCTTACCACTTCTTGTTGTAACAGCCATACAGTCATCCTTTGGATTGTTGACTGTGTTACTTGGAAAGGTACCTGGAATTCTTTCTGAAAATTGTTTGGCCAGCTGGCCTATCTGATTCTCCAGATTTTTAATGGAAGCATTTGTGTTTTTATTGTTGGCTCTGGTTTCTTCCATGAAAGCATTGGTATGCTGAGCCATATCATTGGAAGCCTTAGCCATTTGAGCGAAAGCTTTTTCCCACTCGGCTGGCTCTTTTTGCTGAGTCTGAGAAGATTGAGTATAATTATTGCTAGTTTTGAAATCCATACCTAATCCTTGAGTCCTCCGCTGAAAGTTGTTGTTACTACCAGGGAAATTTTGATTTCGCTGGAAGTTTTGTTGTTGTTGTTGTTGTTGAGGATGCTGATCGTACCAGATCCCATTCACCTGTAATTGTTGAAGGGAATCTTCTGATGATGGATTCGGACACTCACTGGACTCATGACTTTCTTGGCATTGGTCACAAACCAGAGGAGTTGTTTGAACCTTTGACACTTGAAACTTGTCAAATTTTTCACTTAAACTGTCAAACTTTTTAGATAATGATATTACATCACTATCTGCTAGTTTTGTTACTGCTCTTTGTGTGGGAGCTAGCACACTTTCATTTTCATTTCTTGCAAGCTTTTTGATCAACTCAATAGCCTGCTCAGATGTGCTTTCCCGAATAGAACCTCCTGCGGCACTATTTATTATCATCCTTGTTTCAGGGGTGATTCCATTGAAGAATATCACCACTTTTCTATCATCATCTTCTTCGTAATGTGCACATTTCCTGTTTAATTCCTGGAATCTGTTCCAAGTTGCACAGAGCGATTCTCCTTCCAACTGGCGAAAGTTTGTGATTTCATTCACCAGCTGATTATATTTTTCCATGGAGAAGAAATGATCAAAGAATTTGCTGGACAAATCTTCCCATGTAAGGATGCTGTTTGTTGACTGTCGTTCGATCCACCTTAATGCTTTTCCCTTAACAGCGAAAGGGAACAACCGAAGCCTGATAGCATCTGTAGATACCCCATTGTGTTTGGTGGTATCACAGACCATCAAGAATCGGTCTATAAACTCATGTGGATCTTCATCATCAGCTCCAGAAAATTGAACCCTTTCCACCAAAGAAATTAATGATGGCTTGAGTTCAAAATTATTGGCCTCCACATTTGGCCCGACTATGCTTGAATTGGCCCTGTTGAATACTGGAGTCAAAATTGTATTCAACAGTCTTGGAGGTTGATTGTTGGCATTTCCTCCTCGCCCATGACCAACATTGTTGTTGTCTGCCATCTCTTGAATTGGTTGTAAAGGTATGTGCTTCAAATCTTCCCAAATGATCTGTCTAGCAGCCTTCCTTAGTTACTTTTCTGTCCTTGTAATTTCAGAATCAATTACAAAATCCTTAGGCGGAAGTCTACCTCGCATAAAAATCAGAGAAAATTGTTAGTAGCACCTGAACAACACAAAACAAAATAAAAAGAATAAAAATAGAAATCTAATCTCAAGAATCTACGGTTATTTGTAATATTGAAAACACAATCCCCGGCAACGGCGCCAAAAACTTGTTGCGATCTCGGCAAGTGTACCGATCGTTCCAAGTAATAAAGTGATAAATAAGATCGTCTCCACAGGGATTGGAAAACAATTACTACTATAACCAGTCCTCTTAATTTAGATTAATTGATTTGTGTTTTCACACTATGGTAACTAAAAATGTAAAGACTTGTTTTTAGGTTTTTATGAAAAAGATTTAAAATAAATGCAGAAATGTTTTTGTAGAAGTGATGAAGAAGACTGTAGCCAGGGTACATTCGCCAATTGTTCCCAATTTTACTTTGGATTGATTCATAATACTTATCGAAATTAACAACTCAGACAAATTATCATCTTTTTAAAAATAATTAGTTAGATCCCAATCCCTTGGTGATCTAACCCTTTACTTCAGTTGGAACCCTAATCCCTTGGTAATCCCGCCTGAAAATAAGCATTATGTAGATAAATCCCACGACTGCAATCCATACAAGTCTATCCCTAGAACATGCATGGAGAGTCATCTTTATCCCCTTTCAGGATCAGTATTCCAATATTCCTATTGCGAACCTTGATCCCCAGAATATCATTCCCTATTAGGTTGATCAGATCTAACAGAAATAATATCAATACGCGCAAGATAAAGATGAAATATATTAAAATCAATACATATAATGATTCAATCCTTGTAACAATTGTTCACAAAGGGATCATGCCCCTGACTACAGAAATAGATCTAGCCAATCAACATCATGATCGCTGATCTGATTTCAACATGAACTGAAAAGAAAATAAAAGAAAAGTACAAGAACGGAACGACGAACACGAAGAACGCCTTCCTCCTTCAGTCGGATCTGCTCCTCTAGGTTTTGTGGTCTATATCAGAGATGTCTTTCCTTCAAAGGTTGAGTCCCTTTTTATAAGAGACTTTGACCTAATTTTGTGAATTTGAATCCCCATCTTTTCGCGCTTCCCACGCTGACAGCGCCACTCCCGCGCTGTCAGCGTGGGAGTTTCTGCCAATTTTTGCTCTCCCGCGCTGATGGCGCGGATCTCGCGCCCTCAGCGCGGTACTCACTGTCCATTTTTCTCCTCCCACGCTCAGAGTGCCATCCCCGCGCTGTGAGCGTGGGAACTAGGTCTCTTTTGATATGTTTTTGCCTTCTTTTGTTTATCTTCCTTGATATTCAGACTTTGGATGTTTTTACTCTTTTTCTCTGCCTTTCTTGCATTGATTGAGTCATTTTCTTCCTCTTTTTGCCTTGTAATTTCCTATATGTTGATCGCATATCATCCAGCCTATGTGTAATAGTCCTGTGACTTAGAAACTCACTTTATATTTATATATGAGGTATTTCAGTTAGTTGTCTTGCAATTTACCTACAGGCATTATTTTATGAAATTGATTAAGTAATCAAGTTGGCTAAGGTTAATGACGTCATAATTGAATTAAAGAAAAAGTTATTCCGCATTTTAATTAAGCGTGGCTTAATACGATAGTATGTTAACAATCTGGGTTAACACGGGCTGTTACATTTTATGGTATCAGAGCACTTCCTAGGGAAAAGCCTGTATGTATTGCAATAACTTAGGATATTTCGTTGCGTGTCTACTTTGTGTTCTCTCTGATTGGTGTGTATTATGATAATGCATATGTGACCACATGACGTGGGCCTGATCAACTCATTCTTTGTGTAACTTGTGCAGAGTCATGGTGCCACCAAGGAGGAACCAGAGTATGAGTGAGGATCAACCAGATCCTATCCTGGCTGCATTAGCTAAGATGCAGGCGGCCCGACTAGCCGACCAGGAGGCCACTAGGTTGGCAAATCAGGCTATGCTGGACGCCGTCAGAGAGGCGAACAGGAGAGCCACCGCTGAGGTTCTGGTGGAGAACTGGATGGCCAATGTGACTATGATGAGGGTCATGTTGGACGATTTGAGGGCTGGTCCTGCTGCTGGCCAGTGTGCTCCACCACCTCCACCACCACCGCCTCCACCTCCACCTAGTCAGCAGGAGGACATCCAGAGTCATGTGGGTGAGGGTAGTCACTTGACGGGGGCTATGCAGGCCGTTCCCATTTTTGCTGAGGATCGAGACGAGATCGACCGCCGGCTGAATGCTTTCCACAAGCATAAGCCACCTACTTTCGATGGGTCCTACGACCCCATTGCTGCTGCTAGATGGCTTCAGGCCCTGGACAAGATATTTAGGGTGATGCAGTGTTCAGACCCGCAGAAGCTGATGTTCGCCACATACATGCTGGAGGGCGATGCCCACGTGTAGTGGACGAACACCTCTCAGGTGTTCGAGATGCAGGGGCACGTGATGACTTGGCCATTCTTTGAGGATTGCTTCCTTGGTCGATACTTCCCTTATGACGCTCAGGAGATGAAGCAGGGAGAGTTTGACAGATTGGATCAGGGCTCGTTGTCTGTTGACGAGTACCTGGCCAAGTTTAATGAGCTGGTCAAGTTTGCTCATTTTCGTATGGCGAGACCGACTCCCATCTTCTTAGCTGCTAAGTTCCGGAGGGGACTTAATGAGGACATTGTTGGACATCTTGCTGGTTCTGCTTCGAGAGACTTCGGGGCCTTGGTACAGCAGTGTCGTGATACTGAGGACTACTGCAGTGCGAGTCAGGAAAAGAAGGCAAAGATTAAGGTGCCACAGGGTACTGGTGGTTCCACTTCCCGGAGAGACAGGAAGTTTGGGAACAAGGGCAAGGGAAAGCAGTTGGCGACTAAGCAAGCGCCAAACCAGTTTAAGTAGACTTCTGTTCAGGGGAACACAGCGAGACCACCTGCTCCCAGATGCTCGGGATGCGGGAAGTCACATTTTGTGCCGTGTGCTACAGGCCAGTTGATATGTTTCCAGTGTGGCAAGGAAGGCCACTACTCGAGAGATTGCCCGAAGGCGAGAGTTGCTGCAGTGCAGGCAGTGCCATTGCAGATGGTTCCCACAGGGGCACCAGCAGTGCCACCTACTACTGGGCGTGAGTACACCCTAGATCGTCAGCAGTCGGACAGAGCTCCGAACCTGGTTAGAGATACTGTTACCATTGGTGATTCAGCTGTTGATGTGCTTTTTGATTCCGGGGCAACGCATTCATTTGTTGCTACCCCTATTGCTGTGGGGCTTGAGTTGCCCAGTGATGTGCTTTCTCCACCATGCGGGTGACCACCGCCACCGGAGAAAAATGTTTGACCTCCACTGTCCATCGCGATGTAGCGTTTCAGTGGGATGGCCATGACTTCTCGGTAGATCTGATAGGATTGCCGATGGCCAACTTGGAGATTATTCTGGGCATGGATTGGTTGTCCAGAAACTGTGCATTGATTGATTGTTGTGCCAAGAGAGTGGTGATGTCTCCGGGTGGGTCCACAACCAGTTCCTCACCATTCATTTCAGTCCTGCAGGCGAGGAGGGCCTTGAGAGCAGGGGCATTTGGCTATGTCATGTTGGGAGGTTTGGTGAGTGGGACACAGGAGGATCTCACTGGCATTCCTGTGGTGAGGGAATTCCTCGAGGTGTTTCCTGAGGAGATTCCTGAGTTTCCACCGCAGAGGGAGATAGAGTTCTCCATTGACTTATTGCTTGGTGTGGGGCCTATTTCACTAGCTCCATATCGGATGTCGCCACCGGAGTTGGCAGAGCTGAAGAAGCATATTTAGGAGCTTTCAGCGAAAGACTTTATTCGGCCGAGTGTGTCTCCTTGGGGAGCACCGGTCATTTTTGTGAAAAAAAAGATGGGACTATGCGATTGTGCACCGACTACAGGCAGTTGAACAAAGTGACAATCAAGAACAAGTATCCCCTTCCACGAATTGATGATTTGTTGGATCAGCTCAGGGGTGCTTGCATGTATTCAAAGATTGATCTCCGGTCCGGATACCATCAGATACGGGTTAAGCCGGAGGATGTCCCAAAGACAGCGTTTCGCTCGAGGTACGGGCATTATGAGTACTTGGTGATCCCGTTTGGACTCACCAATGCACCCGCAATGTTCATGGATTACATGAACAAGATCTTCCAACCGTACCTGGATCAGTTTGTAATCGTCTTCATTGACGACATTTTGATTTACTCCAAGACAGAGGAGGAGCATACTGAGCACTTGAAGATTGTGTTGCAAGTGTTGAAAGAGAAAAAGTTATATGCTAAGCCGTCGAAATGTGAGCTTTGGCTCAAGTCGGTGAAACTTCTAGGTCATGTGATTTCCGCTGATGGAGTTGCAGTTGATCCTAACAAGACAGTTGAGCTTTATTGTGATGCCACTGGTAAGGGGTTAGGCTGTGTGTTGATGCAGAAAGGGAAAGTTGTTGCTTATGCTTCAAGACAGTTGAAACCTCATGAGGAGAACTATCTGACTCACGACTTGGAGTTGGCAGCTATTGTATTTTCCTTCAAGATTTGGAGGCATTACCTGTATGGCATGAAGTTTGCTGTGTTCAGTGATCACAGGAGTCTTAATACCTGTTTGACCAGAAGGAGTTGAACATGAGACAACGGAGATGGATGGAGTTCTTGAAGGACTACGACTTTGAGTTGAGGTATCATCCTGGCAAGACCAATGTGGTAGCCGATGCTTTGAGTCGGAAATCCGTGAGCTTATCCAGCTTGATGATGAGCGACTATGAAGTGATTGAAAAGTTCAGAGACTTGAGAGTGAATTCCTTATTTGGGGTCGCACTACTCGAGATGGAAATAGCAGAAGTGATTAATGAGATGATGGAAAAGATTAAAGAGGCGCAAGTGCAGAGAGAGTGCCTTGATTATGTGAAAAACCAAGACGGTGTGTCTTGGAACGAGGATGGCTTGCTGTTGTTCCAGAAGAGGGTTGTAATCCCTCGAGGGCCATTAACTGAGGAGGTTATGGCAGAGGCTCATAAGGGCCAGTTTACTATCCACCCTGGTGCTACAAAAATGTACCAGGACTTAAAGAGGAATTTTTGGTGGTCGGGCATGAAGAAAGACATAGCGGTCTACGTGTCCAAGTGCCTTATATGTCAGAAAGTAAAGATTGAGCACCAGAAACCGTCTGGTAAGCTTCAACCTCTTCAGACTCCACAGTGGAAGTGGGAGAGTATTTACATGGAATTCGTGGTGGGATTGCCGAAGACTCGGGCTGGTTGTGACTCTATCTGGGTCATTGTGGACAGATTGACCAAGTCTGCCCATTTTCTTCCAGTGAAGGTGAGCTTCACTATGGAGCAGTTGGCCAAGCTTTATGTCCGCGAGATTGTGAGGCTTCACGGGGTGCCCGGGAGTATCATCAGTGATAGGGACCCGAAGTTCACATCTCGATTCTGGGAGACGCTGCAGGGAGCTTTTGGTATGCAGCTGAGATTGAGTACCGCCTATCACCCTCAGACTGACGGACAGACTGAGCGGACCAACCAGACATTGGAGGACATGTTGAGGGCTTGCATGTTGGAGCAGGGTTCAGCATGGGATAGGTACCTTCCGGTTGTAGAATTTTCGTACAACAACAGTTTTCATGTAGTCTGGGCATGGCACCCTACGAGGCGCTGTATGGTAGGAGGTGTCGGACTCCTACTTGCTGGTCTGAGGTTGGAGACAAGGAGCTATTTGGCTTGGACTTTGTCCAAGATACTACCCAGCAGATCCAGATGATCAGGGAAAAGTTGAAGCAGGCGCAGAATCGCCAGAAGAGCTACTACGATGTCAAGCATCGTCCACTGGTGTTCAGTGAGGTTGAGCACGTGTTTGTGAGACTTTCACCTGTCACCGGTGTTGGACGAGCACTCGGAGTGAGGAAGTTTAGCCCGCAGTTTATTGGGCCCTACCAGATCCTTGGTAGAGTAGGACCTGTTGCCTATCGACTTGCCTTACCTCCGAACTTAGCCAACATCCATGACGTGTTTCACGTGTCTCAGCTTCGGAGGTACATAGCATATCCTTCGCACGTGGTGCAACCGGATGATGTGGAGGTTCGGGAGAACCTAAAGACTCCCGTCGGACCACTCAAGATTCTCGATCGAGGCGAGAAGCAGCTTGGGAGCAAGACTATTCCGATGGTCAAGGTGCAGTGGACTGGGCGTAGTCCCGAGGAGTGCACATGGGAGCGAGAGGATGAGCTTCTCCGGCAGTATCCCGACTTTCGAGACAGGTATGTTTCTGATTTTGAGGACAAAATCCTTAAAAAGGTGGGGTGAATGTAAGAACCTGCACCGCTAATTAAGGTAATTAATGAATTAATTATGATAATTAGGAAATGATTCCATAATTGACCTTAATAATTATTATTTGGCTTAAATAATTATAGTAAGTGAGTAAGAATGCTGAAAGTCGCTTTTCGGAAGAAAAGTGCAGATACCGGTTCTGCTAGCCAGTATAAATGCATACCGAAAAAGTATCCCGGAAAATTATAATAAGTGCATGATAATTACTAGAATAATATGTAGGACTTGTAAAACAAGTTTCAAGTCAAAATAACGAGAACTGATGCCAGAACTGATACTAGCTATGGAAAAGCGCGTACCGGAAAGGTGCTCCGAAAAATAAAATAAAAATATGACAAATCTTAGAAAAATGCGTAGGTCTTGATTCCAAAGTTTGGGATCAATATCTTCTGCGTTGCTATTAAGGCTAATACTGCGCGTTATGACTTAATTGGTTATATAAGTGCATTTTGCACAAAACCCTAGATAACCACCAGCCTCTACGTGACTTCCTTGGGTGGCTGAATTTGGGTTGTTGTTCCATTTCCTTCTCCTTCACCATTTCTTGAGCTTGAGGCCATTTCCTTCACCATTTATTCTCCTTAACACCTAGAGTGAGTGTGCTTGTGCTTGGTAAGAGTGAGGAGTGACTTTTGGAGAGTGTCCAGCCACTGTATGTTGGTGTTTGGGGCTGAGTTCTATGGTGAGAGTAGTGGAAGCCATGGTCATGATACTCTAAGGTTCAAGAAGCCATATTGTGGTGCAAGAACCAACCTTGGTTGTCCATTTTCGTTCTGGACCAAAGCCAGAACCTTGAAGGTCCTGTTGTGAGCTCCAAGAGCTAGTGTTGCTCTGTTTTGAGCTTTGGTAAGTTTTGCCACCTTTGATCTTAAGTTTTTGATGATTAAAGTTAATGTCTTGCCATGTTTAATGAGTAAACAAGAGGGTAATCTGAGTATGAACCTAAAAGATATTAGAGATGCATGCTTTAACATAATTAAGTGTTAAAAGTTGGATCTTTGGAGTGGATATTCACGAAATGCAGAAACTGCATTCTGTCGTGAGATATCCGGATATTTGTTGAACAGATATCCGGATATTAGATATCCGGATATAGTATCCGGATATTCATATCCGGATATGGTATATCCAGATATGGTAAGTGTGATATTCGGATATTGCATATCCGGATATGTCCCAAGAGATATCCGAATATTCTGGGATTTCGAAGAACAGTAGCTGTGCTGTATGAACAGTAGGCTATTGGGGGTTTGTGGACCCTAGATTAAGGAAGTTGAACTTCTGTAATTAATGAACTAAGTCAGAATCATGTGATTAAGGGCTTATGGCTTTGTTGGAAGCCTTAAGACGTAAAACATAAAGGAAAGGCGTAGTCTTTTAGTTGTATGCTTGTAATGCATAATTAATGATATATTATTGGTCTATAACAGATTGTGATACTGCTATTTTTGGATTTGAGAGTGGTTAGACTCTTGGCTTGGATTGATTGCTTGCAAGGTAAGCTTTCGTGTCCTCGATTTAGCCATGTCGTGGTTCCACCATGTCCCATGGGGATGTGCTTTATGCATGCTGTGTTACATGCTTTTGATAATTGGAAATGTTGTTGAGCTGTTTTTATGCAATGTGCTTTTATGATATGCAATATGGTGTCTACCTTTACGGTAAGCCTGAGTATATAGTACATACAATAAGGTGAGGCTGTGGGTGAGGTGCAAGCGGTGTTCCTTGTACTCATGTGGGTTTAGATGTATTCCTACATTTCTCTGGCCAGTAGATAGTATAAACACACATGGCACGAATATCTGTTGCACTGCATAGTTTTGGAACTAATATTGGAAATATTACTTTTGAACTTATATTGCACATGTAAGTGAGCTTGGGGTGGAAGATCCTTGAGGACCCCTTGTCTTACTGAGATTTCTTGTTTAGAGATCTCACCCCACGTTTGGGGACGCTTATTTCAGGTTCAGGTAATGTTGAGGGCTTAGGTGGCAGGAGGTCAGAGCTGAGTTAGATATTATTGTGATATGCTGACATGCTGGATGTTGACTGCTATTTATGTTTTCTGCTATGATTATGTTATTGTCTGCTAAGACTATTGTGGGGCATTGTTGCCTTATTTGGTGAGCATGAGGATTGTCCATGTCACATAGACTTGTTTATGTTTTCTGTTGGTTAAAGTTGTATTAATGTATCAGGATTTTGGTCCAGCCTATGTGTAGTAGTCCTGTGACTTAGAAACTCACTTTATATTTATATATGAGGTATTTCAGTTAGTTGTCTTGCAATTTACATACAGGCATTATTTTATGAAATTGATTAAGTAATCAAGTTGGCTAAGGTTAATGACGTCATAATTGAATTAAAGAAAAAGTTATTCCGCATTTTAATTAAGCGTGGCTTAATACGATAGTATGTTAACAATCCGGGTTAACACGGGCTGTTACAGTATTCACTACAACTTCTGATCCAATAAGATTCCTTATTTCTGACATAAACTACGACCCTTGCGTGACCCTGAAAATTGCTTTCCGAACAAGTTTTTAAATTCAACTATTTATCAATTGAAAAAAATCTGAATACATTTTCTTTCTCACAACGTTGCACATCAATGGCTAACACATACGAACAGAACATCGATCATGGAGCAGAAGCATATGCACCCATTTCACCAAATTGCAAACCCACAAGCTCCTCCTGAAGCAATGGTTGAAGGAAAAGGAACCCATCCATGGCCATATAGTCCTGAAGGAGACCCGCATCTTCTTTTTCCTGTTCCACTCAACCACCCTCATGTCCTCTTCATCTCTTCTTTAACAACTACAACACCCCAATGCCACAGGTCATAGATCCCATCATTGTGCTCTCCCTTGGCATCATATGGGCCATTAGGTACAAGAGCGATGTGGAGGTCCACATGAAGATGTTGCACAGGGAGAAAGATGATAAGGGGATGTTGGGGAAGTGTATGGAAGATGAAGTATAGGAGAATGTGTCCCACATCGTTTAAAACATGAGATAAATTTCCCTTTATAATTAATATGACTGCATTCTTTACACGAGAAGCTTGTTGTGCCTGTTCGCTTGCTCTTTGTAGAAATTAGTTGTCTGGGTTATTGCCAATCAACCGCGGTTACCGGGTGTTGTAAAATTCCGGCGAGTTGTAGCGATTTTTTCGGGGTTGTACCGGTTCAGTAACATGACCGATCTACTATGTGGCTCGGACCGGTCTTATGACCAGTTCACCGATTTCCGGGCTAAACCGGCCGGTCCGGTCCGGTTTTTATAACACTGGTTACTGCATATAAGTTATCTGCAGTAAGCCCAATACGACATCATTTTGGGGCGAAAATCATGATGTTTTTGTAATTTTAATTTATTTTAGGGTTCTTATAGTCTTTATAATTATAATTTTTTAATATTTTAATCTCAAAACGACGTCTTTTTGGGAGTAAATGCAAATAACTTATCTACAGTAACTGTAGAAATAATTTTTTGTTTATATATACATATTTTTTTCTCAACTTTTATTTTATATTATTATCATATTATAAATTATAATTATATAAAGAAAAATATAAATTATTTATTTAAATTTAAATTAATAATAATATCAATTATATCCTTATAATTTTATATATATACAATTTTATATATATACAATTTTTTATTTTCCCTCTTTTTAATTTTATAACCTCGTCTATTTTAATTTCAAATCAAATATTATTTTATTTTATTTATTTTTTACCCGATATTGTTATAAAATTATCTGAAGAAAGTAAATATCTTATTTTGAGAATACATATTTAATTTATCTTAAATAATATTTTTAAGTATATTTTTATAATAAAAAAGAAATTAAAATAATTTATAAAATTTTAAAATAAATAACATGAAATATTTTCTTTTCATATTTAATTACTAATTTTATTTGATAATATCATAATTATACAAAATAAAATTTAGAAAAGGTAAATATTTGTATATTTATAAGAGCACAAGGGATTTAAATGATATATTTTTGTGATCACATGAGTGTAAGTTGTAACAGCCCATTGTACTCTGATATTGTCAACATTAATTACGATATTAAGCGCAGTTACAATCACAACAATCCATTTATAAAAATACGAGTAAACTTTTTCCATTTTTTACACGAGCATTTAAAACCGCAAAAAGCGTAATAAACAAAAGCTGTGACCGTAATTGTAAAATCTTCACGGAATACTTAATTAAACTACTTTTAGATCTTATATTACTTTTCTCAAGTCACTATGGGGTCCCCATAAACCCACTTAGCCAATTTCTCACTTTTACGTTTTCTACCTATGCAAATGTGGTTCGGTCTCTGAATTTCTGTGGAGACTCCGCATGTCTTGAACCTTCTATCTTTTGATATGTTATTCTACACTAAATTACCTTTCTAGGAAGCTATCACACGAGTTATTTCGATCTCGTTTGCTTCGGATATCGCCGTTTGAAGTTGGATAAGCAAAACTGTCAGCCAACCCCAAAACAGCTCCAGACATCTCTCACTAAATCAATTACTGTAGAAAATCCACTTTAACAAATTTCTCTCAAATTTGTATACAACATACTAGACACCTCAAGCTTCAATTTGATATATCATACACCTAATTTTACTAAGAAAAGAAGCGGAAATAATTTTCTCAAAACCGGTCCAAAACTGCCACATGTGCAGTGAGCAAATGGGCAGTCTGCACTGTCTGCCTTCTACAGCCGATGTCCAACCCAGAATTTCAACAAATTTTAGCACAAGATAGAGGACATCTCAACCTTTAAAAAGGTGTATGGCACGTCCCTATCGGACCTCTGTAGAGGGAGATACGCTCTCCCAAATTTGCGAGAGTTTCCTTTGTTTTTACAAAAATCCCCAAATTTGCCAATGTGTTCTAAGTCCTCAAATGTACCTAATAATTATTGGGTGGCACACACAAAGACCAACAATGCCTTGGGGAACTTACAACCCATCACAGTTTATAGTTATTACACAATTCGTATTGCAGTTCTTCAAAGTTCATTTGCATGCATTTGCTAATCATACACATAATCATAATCCTACAATAGGCCTAAAGCCCTTCCATCATATTACATCAAGTATCCATGTACAATTACAACGTCTCAATTACATATTACAACTTGCAAATTCATAACCTTCAATTAAAACATAAAACATGAATCTTAAAATGACATATACAACTAGACTTAGGCAAAATGACATGAACAAATATGACACTGAATATCATCCTAAATACATATGCAATGTTCACTCCCTAAGTCTAGCCTAGGCCCAGTGGCCATCCAAAATACAAAATATAAAGTCCTCCAATGACTCATCCTACGGGCTTCTTGCCCGCCACTCCAGCACCACTGCTACCTCATGAAATAAAGTCCTCAAGACGGGGTGAGATATACGAATATATCTCAGTAACCCAGAGGTTTTGGAGAATGCTTTGCCCAATGGCTCACTTCGATGCATATAAATAAAATAACATCTTGAAAAATGGGATATAGCAAGGGATTTAGAGAAACTGAGGAACATAGGGATACAAAATACGACGAAGCTGGAATGGTCGCTACCAATACCATGCAACGTCCTGCCTAATGGCTCGACATATAAGCCTACGGGTCTCATCCAAGGCGTGTTCCAAGAACATCCAACCAAGGTACGCTTGGCATCCGTATACACCCGAGACTTCCTAGTGTGCTCCTATCCGGATCACACACCACGACCCTAGGTCAACCGGAACTCCCTCTTAGAGACCTATCCAGTGGAAGTCCGTAACACCCGAAGGCAAACTGTCTACTGGCCTCGATTATTTCCTAATAATTGTTGTACTTCACAAGTCACATTAATTTGTTGACCAACAGTATCTTGACCTGGTATATCCTATGTACCAACATAAATACTAAATGCATGATCATGTTATTCTACATTACTTACATACACTTCCTACCATCACCCTCAACGGGCATGGTGGAACACACAAGGGGATCAAGCCCCAGTACCAAGAGGTTACCTGTATAGTCCTCTTCACTTAGCTCCTAGTAATATTTTCTTCAAGCTCTTTATACAGCAGAAATGCCTCAATCCCAATTATTCTAGGACCAAAGGCAATCCACCGAACTCACGGTTCGGGGTTCAAATCAATGTACGGCAACCTACAACAAGCATGTATGAACCGTCAATACACGGCAAATCCATCAAAATACGAAAACGTCAAAAATACCCCCACACAAGGTAGGCCTCTATAGTGTTAATTTATAATTTATTTTTTTAAATTTTCTTTCTCAATTTCTTAAGCATCCTTAGTTTACCAAAAGGTCATATCAAGTCCCACTTTTCATTTTAAATCTTTCCAACATCGTTTTGCCTAATATTTTGCTCTAGATTCCATTACATCACTCAACACCATCAATTATTTTTCCATTGGTTTTACAACCTTCCAATCACCACATAACCCATCTAATTACCATACAATACCCAACACATCATTCAACCAATTTTTTCAACATAATCCTCTCTTTTTCCCTTAATGGCCGAAATGTACCAAGGCAATTGCCAAGAGATTTTCATTCCAATTTCATTATTCCACACCTCATACAATCCTATTATAACATCATACAACTACACAAAAACTCCCAACACATTTCTAACAAAAATCCAAAAACACAAAGTCATGACATTTCTCCAAATTTTCCTAAGTTAAATCACATTTTTCATCAATAATTTTTATTGCATTTATAGCTCTAACACATCATTCTAAGACATTATAATCTAATACACATTTTCCATTTGAGCTCTCTAACAACACAAATCAACAAAACCCCTTTTAGGGTTCATGTGAATAAATCTTCAAATTAAACCGTGAGAGGTGTTGAAACTTACCCACAATTACGTCACAAGACTCCTCCTAGAACTCCACAAGCAATGGCTTAAGAAATCAACCCCAAAATCACAAAACTTCCATGAAATTTGTAACAGCCCGTGTTAACCCGGATTGTTAACACACTATCGTATTAAGCCACGCTTAATTAAAATGCGGAATAACTTTTTCTTTAATTCAATTATGACGTCATTAACTTAGCCAACTTGATTACTTAATCATTTTCACAAAAATACTGCCTGTATGTAAATTGCAAGACAACTAACTGAATACCTCGTACATAAATATAATAAGTGAGTATCTAAAGCCACAGGTCTACACAAGTAGCCTGGGTCAAAATCCTGATACTTTAATTACAACATTAACCTAAAAGACCAAAGTCAAACATGTGGCATGGACAAACCCCATGCTCACCAAATAAGGCAACAAAGCTCAATAACAGTCATAACATAACTCAACAGAAAACATAAACAACAGTCGGAAATAAAAACAGCAGTCAGCATATCATCAAATCAACTCAGCTCTGGCCTCCTGCCACCCGAGCCCTCAACATTACCTGATCCTGAAATAAGCGTCCCCAAACGTGGGGTGAGATCTCTAACAAGAAATCTCAGTAAGACAAGGGGTCCTCAAGGAGTCTCCACCCCAAGCTCACTTACATGTGTAATATAAGTTCTAAAAACAGTATTACAGTATAAGTTCTAAAATCATGCGATGCAGCAATTAATCATGTCATGTGTGCTTTCAAATCTACTAGCCAGAGAAATGTAGGAATACGTCTATGCCTACATGAGTACATGGATACTACCTGCACCTCACCCACATGCTTCTCCATCTTGTATGTACTACATACTCAGGATTGCCGTCTAGGTGGACACCACATGCATATCATAATGCTCATTACATATAAACAGCTCAACAGCATTTCCAAAATAATCAAAGCATGTAACACAGCATGCATAAACCCATCCCCATGGGACATGGTGGAACATCAAAATGGCTAAACCGAGGACACGAAAGCTTACCTTGCAAGCTAGCTATCCAAGCCAAGAGTCCAACCACTCACAAGTCCACAAACAGCAGTATCACAATCTGATATGGACCAATAATACATCAATATTAATGTACAACAAGCATACAACTTAAAGACTACGCCTTTCCTTTACGTTTTACGTCTTAAGGCTTCCAACAAAGCCATAAGTCCTTAATCATGTGATTCTGACTTAGTTCATTAGTTATAGAAGTTCAACTTCCTTAAACTAGGGTCCACACACACCCCATAGCTTACTGTTCATATAGAAAAGCTACTGTCTGCGCAGAACCCAGGATATCCGGATATCAGAAGGGGCATATCCGGATATGTCATATCCGGATATCACTCTGGACATATCCGGATATGTCATATCCGGATACCCAGATCCCATATCCGGATATCAATATCCGGATACCATATCCGGATACTGATATCCGGATATCTGTTCGACAAATATCCGGATATCTCACGACAGAATGCAGTTTCTGCATTTCGTGAGTATCCATCCCAAAGATTCAACTTTTAACACATGTACACGTTAAAGCATGCATCTTTAAGCATATACAAGTTCATTTAGGTGTTGGTTACTTCATTTTAACTTTTTACATGCCAAGACACCAACTTTAAGCATTAAACTCATGATCATGGTGAGGTAACTCACCAAGGTTCCAAACAGAGGCAAGTTGTGCTCTTGGAGCCCTCTCAAGACACTTCAAACTCAGCCTAAGTATGAGCACGAAAATGGCACTTCAAGGTGGGTTCTTGCACCACAAGAAGGCACTTTGAAGCTTACAATGACTACCACAAAGTAGCCATCACTAAAGCTTCAAACTCATGCTCACTAACTACCTCTCAACTCAGAATAATGGCCACAATGCAGCCCCAAGGTCAACTCTCACCTTCACAATGCTTAAACAAGCATGAAAGGTGATGATCAAGGCCAAAAGAAGAAGAAGAAGAGCAAAGGAAGCTCAAAGAGTGAAGGAGAGCCAATGGAACAGTGTTTTCCACCCTCAGCTGCAGCCTCCACGTTTTGGTGTGTGTTTCTAGGGTTTTGTGCCCTCATAATGTGCCTATTTATAGGCACATGCCACTAATCACACAGTATTAGCCTTAATCGCAAAGTAAAAGATATTGATCCCAAACTTTGGAATCTAGACCTACACATTTTTCTAAGATTTGTCATATTTTTATTTTATTTTTCGGAGCACCTTTCCGGTACGCGCTTTTCCATAGCCAGTATCAGTTCTGGCATCAGATTACGTCATTTTGACTTGAAACTTGTTTTACAAGTCCTATATAATATTCTAGTAATTATCATGCGTTCGTTATAATTTTCCGGGATACTTTTCCGGTACGCATTTATACCGAGTAGCAGAACCGGTATCTGCGCTTTTCTTCCGAAAAGCGACTTTCAGCATTTTTACTCACTCAATATAATTATCTAAGCCCATTAATAATTATTAGGGTCAATTATGGATTTATTTCCTAATTATCATAATTAACTTACTAATTACCTTAATTAGCGGTGCGGGTTCTTACATTCACCCCACCTTTTTAAGGATTTTGTCCTCAAAATCAGAAACATACCTGTCTCGAAAGTCGGGATACTGTCGGAGAAGCTCGTCCTCTCGCTCCCAGGTACACTCCTCAGGAGTTCTTCCTGACCATTGCACCTTGACCATCGGAATGATCTTGCTCCTAAGCTGTTTCTCGCCTCGATCGAGAATCTTGAGTGGTCCGACGGGAGTCTTTAGGTTCTCCCGAACCTCCACGTCATCCGGCTGCACAACGTGCGAAGGATCTGCTATGTACTTTCGAAGCTGAGACACGTGAAACACGTCGTGGATGTTGGCGAGGTTCGGAGGTAAGGCGAGTCGATAGGCAACTGGTCCTACTCTACCAAGGATCTGGTAGGGCCCAATGAATCGCGGGCTCAACTTCCTCACGCCGAGTGCCCGTCCAACACCGGTGACAGGTGAAAGTTTCACAAACACGTGCTCACCCTCACTGAACTCCAGTGGTCGATGCTTGACATCGTAGTAGCTCTTCTGACGATTCTGCGCCTGCTTCAACTTTTCCCTGATCATTTGGATCTGTAGGGTAGTATCTTGGACAAAGTCCAAGCCGAAAAGCTCTTTATCTCCAACCTCAGACCAGCAAGTAGGAGTCCGACACCTCCTACCATACAGCGCCTCGTAGGGTGCCATGCCCAGACTAGCATGAAAACTGTTGTTGTATGAGAATTCAACCAACGGAAGGTACCTATCCCATGCAGAACCCTGCTCCAACGTGCAAGCTCTCAACATGTCCTCCAATGTCTGGATGGTCCGCTCAGTCTGTCCGTCAGTCTGAGGGTGATAGGCGGTACTCAATCTCAACTGCGTACCAAAAGCCTCCTGCAGCGCCTCCCAGAACCGAGATGTGAACTTCGGGTCCCTATCACTGATGATACTCTCGGGCACCCCGTGAAGCCTCACGATCTCGCGGACATATAGTTTGGCCAACTGCTCTGAAGTGAAGCTCACCTTCACTGGAAGAAAATGGGCAGACTTGGTCAATCTGTCCACTATGACCCAAATAGAGTCACCACCAGCCTGAGTTTTAGGCAATCCCACCACGAAGTCCATGGAAATACTCTCCCACTTCCACTGTGGAATCTCCAGAGGTTGAAGTTTACCAGACGGTTTCTGGTGCTCGATCTTCACTTTCTGACAAATAAGGCACTTGGACACGTAGACCGCTATGTCCTTCTTCATGCCCGGCCACCAAAAATTCCTCTTTAAGTCTTGGTACATTTTTGTGGCACCAGGGTGGATAGTAAACCGTCCCTTATGAGCCTCTGTCATCACCTCTTCGGTCAATGGCCCTCGAGGAATCACAATCCTCTTCTGAAACAGCAGCAATCCGTCATCGTTCCAAGACACACCGTCCTGGTTCTTCACATAATCGAGGCACTCTCTTTGCACTTGCGCCTCTTTGATCTTTTCCATCAGCCCATTAATCACTTTCGCTGTTTCCATCTCAAGCAGTGCACCCCCAAACAAGGAGTTCACTCTCAAGTCTCTGAACTTCTCGATCACCTCGTAGTCGTTCATCATTAAGCTGGATAAGCTCACGGATTTCCGACTCAAAGCATCGGCTACCACATTGGCCTTGCCAGGATGATACCTCAACTCAAAGTCGTAGTCCTTTAAGAACTCCATCCATCTACGCTGTCTCATGTTCAACTCCTTCTGGTCGAACAGATACTTCAGGCTCTTGTGATCACTGAAAACAGCAAACTTCATGCCAAACAGGTAATGCCTCCAAATCTTGAAAGCAAAAACAATGGCTGCCAACTCCAAGTCGTGAGTCGGGTAGTTCTCCTCATGAGGTTTCAACTGTCTTGAAGCGTAAGCAACCGCTTTCCCTTTCTGCATCAGCACACAGCCAAGTCCTTTACCAGAGGCATCGCAGTACAACTCGAATTGCTCCGCAGGATCAGGAAGGACTAACACAGGAGCAGTAGTCAGTCTCTCCTTCAACTCCTGGAAACACTCCTCACACTCATGTGTCCACACGAATGGAGTCTCTTTCCGGGTAAGGCGAGTCATCGGTAGCACCATCTTGGAGAATCCTTCTATGAACCTCCGATAGTAACCTGCCAAACCCAGGAAGCTTCTTACTTCTGTAACCGTCTTGGGCCTCTCCCAGTCCATCACGGCCTCAATCTTGTTAGGATCGACTGCAACTCCATTAGCAGAAATCACGTGACCCAGAAATTTCACCGCCTTGAGCCAAAACTCGCATTTTGACGGCTTCGCATAGAGCTTCTTCTCTTTTAGCACTTGCAACACAATCTTCAAGTGCTCGGTATGATCCTCCTCCGTCTTGGAGTAGATCAAGATGTCGTCAATGAAGACGATCACAAACTGATCCAGGTACGGCTGGAAGATTCTGTTCATGTAGTCCATGAACACTGCGGGTGCATTGGTGAGTCCAAACGGGATCACCAAGTACTCGTAGTGCCCGTACCTCGAGCGAAATGCTGTCTTTGGGACATCCTCCGGCTTTACCCGTATCTGATGATAACCGGACCGGAGATCAATCTTGGAATACACACAAGCACCCCTGAGCTGATCCAGCAAATCATCAATGCGTGGAAGAGGATACTTGTTCTTGATTGTCACCTTGTTCAACTGTCTGTAGTCGGTGCACAACCGCATGGTCCCATCTTTCTTTTTCACAAAAATGACCGGTGCTCCCCAGGGAGACACACTCGGCCGAATAAAATCTTTTGCTGAAAGCTCCTCGATATGCTTCTTCAGCTCCGCCAACTCTGGTGGCGACATCCGGTATGGAGCCAACGAGATAGGCCCCACACCAGGCAATAAGTCTATGGAGAACTCTATCTCCCTCTGTGGTGGAAACTCAGGAATCTCCTCAGGAAACACCTCGAGGAATTCCCTCACCACAGGAATGCCAGTGAGATCCTCCTGTGTCCCACTCACCAAACCTCCCAACATGACATAGCCAAATGCCCCTGCTCTCAAGGCCCTCCTCGCCTGCAGGACTGAAATGAACGGTGAGGAACTGGCTGTGGACCCACCCGGAGACATCACCACTTTCTTGGCACAACAGTCAATCATTGCACAGTTTCTGGACAACCAATCCATGCCCAAAATAATCTGAAGGTTGGCCATCGGTAATCCTATCAGATCTACCGAGAAGTCACGGCCATCCCACTGAAACGCTACATCGCGATGAACAGTGGAGGTCAAACATTTTTCTCCGGTGGCGGTGGTAACCCGCATCGGTGGAGAAAGCACATCACTGGGCAACTCAAGCCCCACAGCAATAGGGGTAGCAACAAAAGAGTGCGTTGCCCCGGAGTCAAATAAAACATCAACAGTTGATCCACCAATGGTAACAGTACCTCTGACCAGGTTCGGAGCTCTGTCCGACTGCTGACGATCGAGAGTGTAGACTCGTCCGGTGGTAGGTGGCACGGCTGGTGCCCCAGTAGGAACCATCTGCAATGGCACCGCCTGCACTGCAGCAACTCTCGCCGACGGGCAATCTCTCGAGTAGTGGCCCTCCTTGCCACACTGGAAGCAAATCAGCTGACCGGTAGAGCACGGCCCAAAATGTGACTTCCCGCATCCAGAACATCTGGGAGCAGGAGGTCTAGCGGCGTTCCCCGGAGCAGCAGTCTTTCTGAACTGATTCGGCGCTTGCTTAGCCGCCAACGGTGGTTTGCCCTTGCCCTTGTTGGCAAAGTTCTTGTTCTTCCAGGGAGTAGAACCACCAGTGCTCTGCGGCACCTCAACCTTGGCCCTCTTGGCCTGACTCGCCCGGCAGTAGTCCTCGATGTCGCGGCACTGCTGCACCAACGCTCCGAAGTCTCTCGAAGCAGAACCAGCGAGATGTCCAGCAATATCCTCATTAAGTCCCCTCCGGAACTTGGCCGCAAGAAAAACGGGAGTCGGTCTCGCCATGCGGAAATGAGAGAACTTGACCAGCTCATTAAACTTGGCCAGGTACTCGTCAACAGACAACGAGCCCTGTACCAACCGGTCAAACTCCCCCTGCTTCCTCTCCTGTGAGTCATAAGGGAAGTACTGACCCAGGAAGCTCTCCTCGAAGAATGGCCACGTCATCACATGACCCTGCATCTCGTAGACCTGAGATAGGTTGGTCCACCACTCATGGGCCTCGCCCTCCAGCATATAAGTGGCGAACAGCAGCTTCTGCGGATCCGTGCATTGCATGATCCGGAAAATCTTGTCCAGCGCCTGTAGCCATCTGGCAGCAGCAATGGGATCATATGATCCGTCGAAGATAGGTGGCTTATGCTTGCGGAAAGCATTCAGTCGGCGATCGATCTCGTCACGATCCTCAGCGAGTACGGGGATAGTCTGCATAGCCCCCGTCAGATGACTACCCTCACCCATCTGGCTCTGGGTGTCCTCCTGTTGACTAGGCGGAGGTGGAGGCGGTGGCGGCGGTGGAGGTGGTGGAGGACCCTGGCCCGCAGCAGGACCAGCCCTCAGCTCCTCCAACATGACCCTCATCATAGTCATGTTGGCCATCCGGTTCTCCTCCAGAACCTCTGCCGTGGTTTGCCGGTTCGCATCTCGAATTGCGTCCAGCATCGCCCGGTTCGCCAGCCTCGTGGCTTCCTGGTCGGCTAGTCGGGCCGCCTGCATCTCAGCCAATGCAGCCAGGATAGGATCCGATTGATCCTCGCTCGTACTCGTGTTCCTCCTTGGTGGCACCATGACTCTGCACAAGTTACACAAAGAATGAGTTGATCAGGCCCACGCCATGTGGTCACATATGCATTATCGTAACGCACACCAATTAGAGAGAACACAAAGTAGACACGCAACGACACATCCTAAGTTATTGCAATACACACAGGCTTTTCCCTAGAAAGTGCTCTGATACCATAAAATGTAACAGCCCGTGTTAACCCGGATTGTTAACACACTATCGTATTAAGCCACGCTTAATTAAAATGCGGAATAACTTTTTCTTTAATTCAATTATGACGTCATTAACTTAGCCAACTTGATTACTTAATCATTTTCACAAAAATACTGCCTGTATGTAAATTGCAAGACAACTAACTGAATACCTCGTACATAAATATAATAAGTGAGTATCTAAAGCCACAGGTCTACACAAGTAGCCTGGGTCAAAATCCTGATACTTTAATTACAACATTAACCTAAAAGACCAAAGTCAAACATGTGGCATGGACAAACCCCATGCTCACCAAATAAGGCAACAAAGCCCAATAACAGTCATAACATAACTCAACAGAAAACATAAACAACAGTCGGAAATAAAAACAGCAGTCAGCATATCATCAAATCAACTCAGCTCTGGCCTCCTGCCACCCGAGCCCTCAACATTACCTGATCCTGAAATAAGCGTCCCCAAACGTGGGGTGAGATCTCTAACAAGAAATCTCAGTAAGACAAGGGGTCCTCAAGGAGTCTCCACCCCAAGCTCACTTACATGTGTAATATAAGTTCTAAAAACAGTATTACAGTATAAGTTCTAAAATCATGCGATGCAGCAATTAATCATGTCATGTGTGCTTTCAAATCTACTGGCCAGAGAAATGTAGGAATACGTCTATGCCTACATGAGTACATGGATACTACCTGCACCTCACCCACATGCTTCTCCATCTTGTATGTACTACATACTCAGGATTGCCGTCTAGGTGGACACCACATGCATATCATAATGCTCATTACATATAAACAGCTCAACAGCATTTCCAAAATAATCAAAGCATGTAACACAGCATGCATAAACCCATCCCCATGGGACATGGTGGAACATCAAAATGGCTAAACCGAGGACACGAAAGCTTACCTTGCAAGCTAGCTATCCAAGCCAAGAGTCCAACCACTCACAAGTCCACAAACAGCAGTATCACAATCTGATATGGACCAATAATACATCAATATTAATGTACAACAAGCATACAACTTAAAGACTACGCCTTTCCTTTACGTTTTACGTCTTAAGGCTTCCAACAAAGCCATAAGTCCTTAATCATGTGATTCTGACTTAGTCCATTAGTTATAGAAGTTCAACTTCCTTAAACTAGGGTCCACACACACCCCATAGCTTACTGTTCATACAGAAAAGCTACTGTCTGCGCAGAACCCAGGATATCCGGATATCAGAAGGGGCATATCCGGATATGTCATATCCGGATATCACTCTGGACATATCCGGATATGTCATATCCGGATACCCAGATCCCATATCCGGATATCAATATCCGGATACCATATCCGGATACTGATATCCGGATATCTGTTCGACAAATATCCGGATATCTCACGACAGAATGCAGTTTCTGCATTTCGTGAGTATCCATCCCAAAGATTCAACTTTTAACACATGTACACGTTAAAGCATGCATCTTTAAGCATATTCAAGTTCATTTAGGTGTTGGTTACTTCATTTTAACTTTTTACATGCCAAGACACCAACTTTAAGCATTAAACTCATGATCATGGTGAGGTAACTTACCAAGGTTCCAAACAGAGGCAAGTTGTGCTCTTGGAGCCCTCTCAAGACACTTCAAACTCAGCCTAAGTATGAGCACGAAAATGGCACTTCAAGGTGGGTTCTTGCACCACAAGAAGGCACTTTGAAGCTTACAATGACTACCACAAAGTAGCCATCACTAAAGCTTCAAACTCATGCTCACTAACTACCTCTCAACTCAGAATAATGGCCACAATGCAGCCCCAAGGTCAACTCTCACCTTCACAATGCTTAAACAAGCATGAAAGGTGATGATCAAGGCCAAAAGAAGAAGAAGAAGAGCAGAGGAAGCTCAAAGAGTGAAGGAGAGCCAATGGAACAGTGTTTTCCACCCTCAGCTGCAGCCTCCACGTTTTGGTGTGTGTTTCTAGGGTTTTGTGCCCTCATAATGTGCCTATTTATAGGCACATGCCACTAATCACACAGTATTAGCCTTAATCGCAAAGTAAAAGATATTGATCCCAAACTTTGGAATCTAGACCTACACATTTTTCTAAGATTTGTCATATTTTTATTTTATTTTTCGGAGCACCTTTCCGGTACGCGATTTTCCATAGCCAGTATCAGTTCTGGCATCAGATTACGTCATTTTGACTTGAAACTTGTTTTACAAGTCCTATATAATATTCTAGTAATTATCATGCGTTCGTTATAATTTTCTGGGATACTTTTCCGGTACGCATTTATACCGAGTAGCAGAACCGGTATCTGCGCTTTTCTTCCGAAAAGCGACTTTCAGCATTTTTACTCACTCAATATAATTATCTAAGCCCATTAATAATTATTAGGGTCAATTATGGAGTTATTTCCTAATTATCATAATTAACTTACTAATTACCTTAATTAGCGGTGCGGGTTCTTACAAATGGCGCGACCATAGGCAACAGAATCAGAACCAACCCCCACTGCATGAAAATGCAGAAGAAATTGCCCGTCGGAGGTTGAAAGACTTCCGCAACTTCCAACCACCTACCTTTGAGGGTGAAGACAACCCCGAGGCTGCAGCGAAGTGGCTGCAGATGATTGAGCATATTTTCGAACGCATGGCATGCCCGGAAGCGCAGAAGACTGATTACGCGTCGTACCAGCTGATGGGAGAAGCTTTAACATGGTGGACTGGTGCGAGGGCTCTGCTGAGAGCTCAGGACGTTGAACTGACATGGGCCGTGTTCAGACAAGTATTTTTGGACAAGTATTTTCCTAAGGCAATGAGAAGAATGAAGCACACTGAACTGCTGTCACTCAGGCAGGATAACATGACGGTTAATGAGTACATTGCAAAATTTGGGCAGCTGATCGAGTACGCCAACTTTGACCGGAACATTTATGATGAAGAATGGCAGGTGGAGAAGTTCGAAAGCGGATTACATCCGGAAATCCGTAAACTCATTTTGACGACGGCTAATCGTACACTTCCAGAACTCATCAACCAGAGTCGTCAGGCAGAAGGAATCATTAATGAGGCCAAGAACTTGAACAAGCCACCAACACAATTCCACGGAGGAAATCGAGCAGGCAGATTCTTCAGGACGGCACCTGGTAGGGGTCGAGGCAGAGGTACGCAGTTGCAGGCACGGCCTGGAAACTTTAAGAGAAGCTATACGGTGGGTCAATCGTCGACTGGACGACAGGGCGCGACTGTTTGTGCTACATGTGGAAAGAATCACTTTGGAGTCTGTCGCAAGAACAACAATGCATGTTTCAGATGTGGCCAGCAAGGACATTTTGCTTACAAATGCCCCCAGAACGCTGATCAACAGCCTACGCAAGCACGGGTGTTCACACTGGATGCGAATGAAGCGCAGAAGTTTCCCAACTTGATCAAAGGTAATGTCATTTTAAATGGTCACCCAATTTCAGTTATCTTTGATTCTGGAGCGTCTGGCTCTTTTATGGCAAGGCATACTGCTTTGAGAATAGGCATCACCCCAACCCCGTTACCTTATGAGTTACACATCAGCACACCTACTGGAGGATCGTGCACAGCCTCAGAGATCTGCAGAGGCGTTATCTTGCAGTATGAAGGGAACACGTATACAGTTAACTTGGTGGTCCTGCCGGTATTCAACTTCGATGTGATTATCGGTATGGACTGGTTGACGGAAAACGGGATAACTTTGGATTGTCGAGCGGGGAAAGTCGTTGTTCCTGCGAAAGATGGTAATTTTCAACCTTTCTCTCTCATTTCTTTATTGCAAGTTAGAAAAGAGCTCCGCAAGGGAGCAGCAGGGTATCTCTTGTCGATCGAGGCTGAGACCTCGGTTGACAATCAAATTCAGAATGTACCGGTAGTTAGAGAATTCGAGGAGGTATTCCCGGATGAAATACCTCGATTGCCTCCTCATAGGGAAATAGAATTTTCTATCGAACTTGTTCCTGGAGTTGGACCAATCTCCATTGCTCCGTATCGTATGGCGCCTTTGGAACTGCGCGAGTTGAAGAAGCAGATAGAAGAACTTTTGGCAAAGGAATTCATCAGACCGAGTACTTCTCCATGGGGTGCTCCAGCCATCTTGATTAAGAAGAAGGATGGAAGTTTACGTCTGTGTGTAGATTACCGACAGCTGAACAAAGTTACGGTGAAGAATAAGTATCCGCTACCGAGGATCGACGATTTGATGGACCAGTTGAGAGGAGCCAGAGTCTTTTCCAAGATAGATTTACGATCGGGATACCATCAGATCCGGGTCAAACCGGAGGATATTCCGAAAACAGCTTTTAGGACTCGTTATGGGCACTACGAATATCAGGTGATCCCATTCGGACTTACGAATGCTCCAGCGGTATTCATGGACTACATGAACCGCATTTTCCGCCCCTTTCTTGATCAGTTTGTTATTGTGTTTATCGACGACATCCTGATTTACTCAGCTAATGAAGAGCTGCACGCGGAACATCTGAGGATTGTCTTGCAAATCTTGAAGGAGAAGCAGTTGTACGCGAAATGGTCGAAGTGCGAGTTTTGGCTTAAAGAGGTCCAGTTTCTGGGCCATGTCATTTCATCAGAAGGTATCGCGGTGGACCCCAGCAAAGTTGAAGCTGTCATGAATTGGGAACGACCCAAGACTGTCACCGAAGTAAGAAGTTTCTTAGGTCTTGCTGGATACTATCGAAGGTTCATCCAGAATTTCTCTCAGGTAGTACAACCTCTTACTCGTCTCACTCGGAAGGATAAGCCTTTTGAGTGGACTGAAGCTTGTGAAGAATGTTTCTTGGAACTAAAGAGCAGATTAACGAGTGCTCCCGTACTCACGATTCCGGATCCTACCTGAAAGTTCGAAGTATACTGTGATGCGTCGCTGAAAGGACTTGGATGCGTGTTGATGCAGGATCGTATGGCGGTAGCTTACGCATCTCGACAACTAAAGCCTCACGAGGAAAATTATCCTACGCACGATTTGGAGTTAGCAGCTATAGTGTTCGCACTTAAAATTTGGAGGCACCACTTGTATGGTTCGCAGTTTGACGTGTTCAGCGATCATAAGAGTTTGAAGTATTTGTTCGACCAGAAGGAGCTGAATATGCGGCAACGACGGTGGATGGAATTTCTGAAGGACTATGATTTTGAACTTAAATACCACCCAGGAAAGGCAAACGTGGTAGCTGACGCCCTGAGTAGGAAGATACTGCACACTGCAACTCTGATGATGGAAGAGCTGAAATTGTTTGAGGCCTTTCGAGACTTGAACTTATCGGTAGACGAGAGAGGGAATAGCATAAGATTGGGAAATATAGAGGTGGAGAATGAATTGATCAGTAGAATTAAGGAAGCTCAGAAAGATGAAGAGTTAGTCCATGATTTGGTTGGCAACCAAGATGTTGTAAAGGATGAGAATGATGTTTGGAGATTTCAAGGACGGCTGGTGGTGCCGAATGAAGAGTTGAAGCAAGAAGTTTTACAGGAGGCTCACAAGGGTAAGTATGCAGTTCATCCTGGATCCACGAAGATGTACCATGATTTGAAGACCTCGTTTTGGTGGCCGGGTATGAAGCGTGATATTGCGGAGTATGTATCTCGGTGCTTAACTTGTCAGAAGGTGAAGTACGAACATCAGAAACCGTCGGGACTCCTTCAACCTTTGGAGATTCCCGAATGGAAGTGGGACAGTATTGCGATGGATTTTGTAGTTGGACTTCCTCGGACGCGAGAAGGATATGATTCTATCTGGGTGATTGTTGATCGTTTAACGAAGACAGCTCATTTCTTGCGTGTTAGAACCACATATGATACAGAGAGGCTTGCTAGAATTTATCTGCAGGAGATTGTGAAGCTGCATGGAGTTCCTACGAGTATTGTCAGCGATCGTGATCCCAAGTTTACATCTAAGTTTTGGGAATCTTTTCAAGGAGCATTAGGGACCCACTTGAGGTTAAGTACTGCTTACCACCCGCAGACCGATGGACAGACGGAACGCACCATTCAAGCATTAAAGGACATGTTGCGAGCATGCGTTTTGGAGTTAGGAGGTAGCTGGGATAGTTATCTTTCGTTGATTGAGTTTGCTTACAACAACAGTTACCATTCCAGTATTCAGATGGCACCGTATGAAGCTTTGTATGGGAGAAAATGCAGATCCCCTTTATGCTGGACTGAAGTGGGTGAGCGAAGTATGTTAGGACCCGATCTAATTCAAGAAACATCCGAACAAGTAAAGAAGATTCGAGAAAATATGCAGCGGGCTCAGGCCAGACAGAAGAATTATTACGACAAGCGTCATAAGCCTCTATCTTTCGAAGTCGGAGACCTTGTATTTTTGAGAATCACTCCTGCATCGGGACTCGGAAGGAGAATGGGAGTTAAGAAGTTAAGTCCACGGTACTTAGGACCGTATCTGATTATGGACCGGATTGGAGAGTCTGCATACCGGTTGGCCTTACCGCCCAATTTGTCAGGAATTCACAATGTATTTCATGTGTCACAGCTACGGAGGTATCTCTCTGATCCATCTCACGTATTACAGCCGGAAGAAGTGGAGCTAAAGGAAAATCTGACTTATCAAGTGCAACCGTTCCAAATTCTTGAAAGATCCGTCAAGCGACTCCGTTCTAAAGAGATTCCTTTGGTGAAAGTATTGTGGAATAACAGATCGGCAGCTGAAGCCACTTGGGAGCGCAAGGACGACATTCAGAAACGCTATCCATAACTGTTTAGCTCTTAAGTAAGTTTATTTTGCGGACAAAATTCCTATTTGGTGGGGAGAGTGTAACATCCCGCATAATTAGTAATATACATAAGTACTATATGTTATAGGTACATGTGTAGATTTCGGATGTATGGTTTATGTGTGATGGCTTGCGAATTGTTTGACCTTTATCCTTGGATAAGACTAAGGTAATTAATTAAATTAAATCATAGGAGGATACATATGTAGACATGTGAATCTAATCATATGAGTAATGTGAGTGTGTGTTAGAAGGCTTTAGTGTTTATTGGACTTTGGAAGTGGGCTAGTGTGTGTGTGTGGACTTATCACTTTTGGACTTATGTGATTGGATTCTTTGTGTGTGTGGCCAATGGCCCAAGGATGGTTTTTGGATCCACCTTGTTCAGCCCAAAGTTGTACCCAATATTTCTTCCCCTTAGCCTTGTCCAACAAGGTTGTTTGTGTACCAAGGAACCTTCACTTGACTTGATGTATTCCCTCACTCATTCATGCGCACAAGAGGTGGAAAATACTTAGAAAAATCTGCCAATTTTCCTCTTGTTTGACCGCCACATCACCTAGCTTGTGCATCACTTGATTTCAACTTCATTGCATGAAAGACACATGTACCATTTAGCATGATTTTAGGCTGCATACTTCTCCTTTTAGGCGCACATGGAGGTGTCTTGGAGCAGATTTTTCTATGACACAAAACTGCCTAACTTGTTGACTTGGAGAACCATCTTACACCTTCCATCATGAGGCTGAATTGTGCAGATTTTTGCATGCTTTTGGCAGTCCATCATGAGCCAAATCTGCCCCTTGCTTCCATATGCAATCAAAGAAGATTTTTGGGGCTGCAACCTCTCCTCCCATGCGCACATAGACTGCATCAATGCAGATTTTTTGGCTGCCACATAATTGTCTTGCATGTTGACTTAGTAAACCTCCTTGCATGTGCTTAGTGTATGTTAGAAGCAACCCTTTGCTTGTTCAGCCCAAGTATGCAGTCCCACCTGCACAAGCAACCAGATTTCTGCCTTAGTGTTGCATCATTGCAACCCCCCTCACCTTCTTTAAGTATGCGCACAAGAGAGGGGGGCTGTCCTCACTTTCATTCAGCCAAGCTCCTCCCCCTCTCCCTCACACTCTAGCTGAACCTACAAGCATCCTTGGAGCAAGAAGACTTTGCTAACTCACCTTCCCTCACACTCTCTAAACCGTGACCTACACCAAGCAAGTGCAAGCCCTTTCTTCTTCTTTTCCCCTCACTGTCCAGCCTTGTTCCTCAACCTTGAAGCTGTCCAAAGGTGCCCTCCTCACCATTTTGCGCATAGATCATCTCTAGGAAGGGTGGACTTGTTGGTAGAACTAGAAAGGTGTGGTGTGTGACAAGAAGTGTGTGCTACAAGAGGTAAGCCTTGAACTTAGACCTCTTTCATGGTGTGTAATCATATGTGTGCTTGAATGTCTCCTTGATTATGTGTGGTTTTGGATTCTTGAATGAGTATGGTAAAGGAATAAGGATGGAGCTATTTTATGAGGATTTGTATGCATGAAAGTCTCATGGTTATGCTTAAGATATATGCCACTGTTTTTGTATGAATATGCCACTGTTTTGTATGCAAATGCCACTGTTTCCCTATGAATGTGCCACTGTTTTGAGGATAAAATGCTCACTGTTTCGGTTCCTCAAGATCACCATTTGATGCCACTGTTTCTGCACACATATGCCACTGTTTTAGCCCATTATATGCCACTGTTTTAGTCCATAATATGCCATTGTTTCTGCACATATATGCCACTGTTTTAACCCATTATATGCCACTGTTTTAGCCCATTATATGCCACTGTTTTAGTCCATAATATGCCACTGTTTCTGCACATATATGTCACTGTTTTAGCCCATTATATGCCACTGTTTTAGTCCATAATATGCCACTGTTTCTGCACATATATGCCACTGTTTTAACCCATTCTATGCCACTATTTTAGCCCATTATATGCCACTATTTTAGTCCATTATATGCCACTGTTTCTGCATAAAATGCTCACTGTTTTAATGCCACATATGTCACTGTTTTGCACCAAAAACACTCACTGTTTTAGTACTTAATGAGCCACTGTTTCTGCATAAAATGATCACCATTTTTGATGCCCAAACACCACTCTTTATGCCACTGTATTGGTGTTCAAGTACTCCTAATTATGCCACTGTTTTGATGATCAACAACCACTAGTTATGCCACTGTTTTAATGTCCAAAAATCACCAAGTATACCACTGTTTCAATGTGCAAATATCACCACTAATGTCACTGTTTTTAAGGTTCAAATGCCACTGTTATGTCACTGTTTTAAACGTTCAAATGCCACTGTTTGATGTCACTGTTTCTGCCACTGTTGATGTCCAAAGAGCCACTGTTTCTGTTTCAAAATGGTCACTGTTTCTGCTGTATGTCACTATTTTCCTGCTGTAAAACGTCACTGTTCTGTCCACTGTTTTTAAGGAAAATACCACTGTTTTCTGCTGTAAAAACACTGCTGTATGCTCACTGTTTTCCACTGTAAAACCCTGCTGTACGCTCACTGTTTTCTACTGTAAAACCCTGCTGTATGCTCACTATTTTCCACTGTAAAACACTGCTGTATGCTCACTGTTTCTGCTGTAAATAGCCACTGTAAATGATTGATTGTAATTGATTTAGGTGCGCCTAAGAAGTGAGATACTTCGCCGCTGTTTGATATTGTTTAAGGCACACAAGGTAAGTGTCAGGCGATATTACCTAATGTGACTATTGACTATTGGTATGAAATTGTGACATGATGCTCCATATGCCGTAAAAATATTATGTTCCATTATGATGAAAGGAAACTGCCAAAAATGTGCCGTGATGGCTATATGATTATGAGGTAAAGACGTTATGTGGCAGCATAACGCATATGAAAAGTATATGTGCCGTGATGGCTATATGAAAGGTATATAAGCATGCACCTTACATCATACCGCATTTTTACGCTTTGGGTGTGTGAAAGCATAGCATGACATGCATGTATCAAAATCATATAGGCCTTGTTTTAGAATAGTTATGTACAGGACCATGTGTTTGAGCAAGCATCATATAGGCATCCCCAAGGTACCGGGGTATGGGACACTTGGCATCAGTCCGCATAGGCCCACAGTTGGAATCCACATGGAGCTCAGGTGCCAAGGGTATTTGATTCCACTGTGAAGTGCGCGCACGACGGTGCTAAAAGCGCAAAGGAAAGGCGTTATATACGCAATATATGAATATGATGAAAAGGAAAAGGAAAAGGAACAAGGATATGTTGAAGTGACTGTTTATGATTTTGTGCCTAGTTAATACTGTTATATTACTGGTTTTGTTGCCACACTACTGGGATTATTCTCACCCCTTCGGGGCTGCTATTTTTCCTAAATGGCAGGAGGACATAAAAGCACATGAGGACGTGATGTTTGCTGTTGCTTGCTGATGAATGGACTTGTGCTGTTGCTGTTTGTTTGATTTGATGACTGTAATGATTAATGTTTTGGTACTCTTGGATGACTGTAGTCTTTCTCATCTCTATGTTAGCTTGAATTTTTATGAACAGCGGCTATTTTGGAAAACCTTTGTGAAAAGAATTTAAGTGCTGAAATTTTTACAGTGCACCTTACGGGTGGTGTTTTTATGAGCAAACGAACTCGGATTTACTATTATTTTATATGCACGCGAAGCCCCAAACGTGCTCTTTCAAAATCACTTGAAATATTTTTTATCGTCCAAACAGATGTGATAAGAACTATTGAAATGCCTTACGGATTTGTATACTGCTATGAGATTCTCTGTTAGCTCATGTGACGTTAACGACTCTAATTCCGCTTAGCAAACGACTCTCTTGGATGCATACAAGGGAGGGCGTTACACTAAACTTAAGTCATAACACGCAGTATTAGCCTTAATAGCAACGCAAAAGATCTTGATCCCAAACTTTGGAATCTAGACCTACACATTTTTACAAGATTTGTCATATTTTTATTTTATTTTTTGGAGCATCTTTCCGGTACGCGCTTTTCCATAGCTAGTATCAGTTCTGGCATCAGATTACATCATTTTGACTTGAAACTTGTTTTACAAGTCCTACATAATATTCTAGTAATTATCATGCATTCGTTATAATTTTCCGGGATACTTTTCCGGTACACATTTATACCGGGTAGCAGAACCGGTATCTGCGCTTTTCTTTCGAAAAGCGACTTTCAGCATTTTTACTCACTCAATATAATTATTAAAGCCCAATAATAATTATTGAGGTCAATTATGGAATTATTTCCTAATTATCATAATTAATTCGCTAATTACCTTAATTAGCGGTGCGGGTTCTTACAGATACCAAGTTGGACAAAAGACGTCCCCAGTGAAAAGGAGAAAACCCTCATATTTGTTTAGTTTTATTTCGCTTTCAGTACTTTACATTTGTTTTCTTTTCCGTTCCCTAGTGTAAATTTAATTTATTTTTGAAAAGGAAATTTTTTCTTTGTTCAAACTGTTTGGTTCATAGATTTCAGTTATGGTATTGTGGCTGTAAAATTTGAATAATCAATGGCATGAAACACAAAGTCAATGATTAATCATTCTTATTCTTACTCTGAATGCTTGAAATAGGAAAAGTGAATTGAATTTAAACTTTAGATTTCTGAAGGATGCTGATCTGTATGAACTAAAGCTGGTAAGACATTATTTCTGAGTTGTTTGAGGACAACCAACAATTTAGTTTTGGGGTGTTTGATGGGAAGATAATTCGTTCCCATCTAAGCCCATTTTGATGACAAAATACGATCTTTTCCCTCATCTGATGACCAACTTTAGAATTAAAAACACTTGTTGATGATGCTGCTGATGAGCGAAGGTAATAAAATACATTAGTTATGATATTAATTATTATTTATATGATAGAGAGTATTTTGAAACGCGTGACCAAGATTGTATCTATAAATGCATGCTGGCGCCTGGCAGTCCCGCTAATCTCTTTATTAGGATTCTAACATACCCTGATCTCGCTATCCTACTATTAGATTGAAAAATAATTTTCATGTACTTGTAATTTAGTAAACTTTTCTTTTTCAAATAAAGCAATGAAAAAGTCATTATTTGATCATTATTATTTGTTATTAGTATAATAGTATATCACCCATTAAAGAATTTTAATTATTTGTGACCAATTTTATTAAAAAAATATATTAATTTCAAAAAAAAATGTAATCGATTTTTGTTGTTGTAAACAAACGATTTTGTATCTTTATCAAATATGAAAAATATTTACTTTATATTTAACACTTTTTAAGATATATGAAAAAAAAAACTCATATCTAATGTATACAATTATAGATATTAATATTTCTCATATCATAGGAGATAATTTCCAAACATGTAAAAGTTTGTGACCCTTAATTTTTTCCCTTTTTTCTCTTTTTTTTTATAAATTCTCTCTTTTCTCTTTACATGACCTTACATGGGTCTCACACACTTATATATATATATATATATATATATATATATATATATATATATATATATAAGAGAAAAAATTAATGATGATCCTATCCAGACAGATAAGCAACCCACATTCTAGAAGGCAGAAATATGGAGCACAAAAGAAAGGGAATTTTCTATTAATGATAATCCTATTCGGACAGCTAAGCAGCCCACATTGTAGAATTGTTGAGCATTTAGCAATTTGACTTAGGTCACTATGGTGGTGATCGGACTAGATTAAATTGAATTTTGAGTTCTCTCATGTTGAATTTCTTGTATGTACTAGCATTGATTGTATGTTTATGATAATTGGTATGAAATATGTTGTCTTTGTTTTTATCCTTAATCTCTTTACGAGTCAAAGTTTATATAAATTTGTAATTTGAAAATAAAAAAAGGATTTTGCATAAATTTCGTGATATTCAACTCACCCCTGGAAGCAGCCACATTTTTAACGGTATATTGATTAATCAATGAGAAAAATATCAGAATCATAACACAACAATCTCAACGTTTCACAAATGACTCTAGCATTTAAACAATTGTGTGAATTATGCATCATATTACTTATCCGACTTTAATGAAATCAAATAGTTGAATTTTTTTGGTAAGGATTAAAGGAAAATAAAAAACAATCATCAAATTGTCATTATTACAATAAATTTATCATTTTTAATTTACAAAAACTTCGATAAGGTAATCATATATATTAGTTATGATATTAATTATTATTTATATGAAAGAGAGTATTCTGAAACGCGTGACCAAGATTTTATGTATAAATGCATGCTGGCGCCTGGCAGTCCCGCTAATCTCTTTATTAGGATTCTAACATACCCTGATCTTGCCATCCTACTATTAGATTGAAAAATAATTTTCATGTACTTGTAATTTAGTAATCTTTTCTTTTTGAAATAAAGCAATGAAAAAGTCATTATTTCATCATTATTATTTGTTATTAGTACATTAGTATATCATCCATTAAATAATTTTAATTATTTGTGACCAATTTTATTAATAAATATATTATTTTGTAAAAAATGTAATCGATTTTTTTTTTATAAACAAACTAATTTTTATTATCAAATATGAAATATATTTACTTTTT
>JAVKPL010009547.1:0-37715 GCA_032173675.1 Gastrolobium villosum
GCTCCCAGAGCCAACACCATGGCATCTCCAACCGGCATTCTCCCGTAGGACGAACCCAGCGGATGTCCAAACCAACACACGTCAACTGGCCAGTGACCAAACAATTTTTCACAAAATACAAGCAATATGCATACAAGCACACAATCACATCATGTCATCACTACATGATCCAACCACAACCTTCCTCTAGGTGTGGTGGAGCTCACTAGGGATTAAACCCAAGTTCCAAGAGTTTACCTCAATACTTAGCAATCCGTTCCAAACGTATGCTCCACTTTAACTTTTCACAATTCCAACCGTGTGAGGCACCCTACAACAATCATCAAATCCAAATTACACCAAAACTCACTTTTCATCAAAATTCCTCAAATTTTCCTAAGTTAAAAACCTATATTTTTCACCAAAAATTAACATAGCATTTCTAGCTTACAAACATGATTCTAAGGCCTTTTCATCTAATAGCATTTTTCCATTTGGGCTCTCTATCATCACACATCTAAAATCAAAGCTTTGAACACAATTTCATAGATCTAAGAAATCAACCATCAAAAGACCACAAATAAACTTACAATGTGTTGTATGATCACCACCAAGGCTTCACTAAACCATTTGAAGATCAAAACTCCAAGAAATCTCCAAAAACACTAATGGGTCGAATCTGAGTTGCTCAAAAACACGGCCAAAGAGGTGGATTCAAGGCTTCTAAGTGCTACCAATGGCTTTGGAAGGTTGTTTACGATAGATTTCAACACCAAAATCAAGCGATTCGGTGGAGAAACGAAGAAATGGAAGAAATGGGAAGAAATGGTGGTTTTGGGTCTTCCTCCCTGTGTGTGCGCGAGAAGTGAAGAAGAAAGGAAGGAAAGAAGGAAAGAAAAAGGAGGTGGGGCCAAGTGACTTCGGTCACACGGGTCCCACACGCGATCTAACTTTAACTCCGATAAAAATTCCGATCACAAATCCTTAATCTAATTATTTTTCCAGTCCATGACATATTTTTAATTCTCCAAAATATTGATGAAAATTTCACACCTATCGGTACACTCACACCACAGTATTTTAACACTAAAAATCACTATTCATCAATTTTTCCCAAATTTGCCTATTCACTCAATTTTTCGCCCTGATTCCATTTTCAGCATTACTTTTGTCATTTGAAATCTCTAACCCAGTATTTTTGCCTCATAACACACGGTTGGCAAATTACCATTTTGCCCTTTTTGCCCATTTTGGCCCTAATCCTTGGATTTTCACTAATTCACCAATTTTCCTTTCTCAATATTATATTAAAATGCACATTTAAATATATGAGGTGTTATAGTTCCTATGCATTTGTTAGACGGGAAATCACTCAACGTCAATCCATGGATTCTTCTCGGCCCTCCTCAAAATCCACAGCCTTGCTGACTCGTCCTACTCCACGACCTCCTCACCTGCGTCATTCCTCCTCATCTGGAAAATCAGGTAATCTGGTTTGTTCTCATTGTGGTATGACTGGTCATTCCAAGCAACATTACTTCGAATTAATCGGCTATCCATATTGGTGGGATCCCATCAAACAGCCTCGGAGGAAACCCACCACAGCTGTCTCCTCTGCTTCTGCCACCCCAACACCTCTGGTCACTCCTCCAGCAGCGAACATTGCTCACCAGGGCTCAATTGGTAACTCCCTTGCTTTCTCTGTGTTGTCTAAGAATAATGTGTGGATAATTGATACCGGAGCTTCAGATTATATGATCCGAGACTCCTCTATGTTAGACAATTTTTGTCCCTCACCTCAACCCTTTATTTCCACGGCAAATGGAGGGCAATCCCCTGTCACTGGCCAGGGGTCTCTTTCTCTCTCTCTCTCTCTCTCTCTCCATATTTACATCTTGATTCAGTCTTAGTTGTGCCCTCTTTGGAGTTCAATTTTCTTTCTGTTTTCCATCTAACCTATTCTTTGCATTGCTCTGTCATATTTTGGCCTACTCACTGCATATTTCAGGACATCTCCACCAAGAAGAGAAGCTTATATTTTCTGGACTTGCATTGGACGAATGATCACTCTCCTGCTCGTGCTTGTTCTACCTTGACTGCTGATGAAGCCCGCACAACCATTTGGCTTTGGCATAGAAGATTAGGACACCCTTCCTTTAGCTATTTAAAAAAATTGTTCCCCAGTTTATTTTCTACCGTAACTATTTCTGATTTCTCATGTAATGTGTGCGAAATGGCTAAAAGCCATCGTATCCCTTTTTTCCCAAGCATCAATAAAAGTACTCTTCCATTTCAAGTAATTCACTCAGATATATGGGGCCCTGCCCGCATCCCTTCATTTTCTAAAGCTTACTATTTCATTACTTTTATTGACGAATTCTCTCGAATGACTTGGGTTTCTCTGCTGCGAAAAAAAGTGATGCTTTTACTGCCTTCAAACTTTTTCATGCCATGGTCACCACACAATACAATTCCAAAATCCAAGTTCTCCAGTCTGACAATGGGGGGGAATACTTGTCACACACCTTTACCACCTTCTTGCTTGACCATGGCATCCGTCATCAAACTTCGTGCTCCCACACCCCTCAGCAAAATGGTCTAGCTGAACGGAAAAATAGGCACCTCTTAGATGTTGTGCGTGCTTCCCTATTTGGCATGAATGTTCCTACAAGATATTGGGGAGAAGCTGTGCATTCCGCTGCCTATCTCATCAACCGCACCTCATCAAGTGTCCTTCAATTTAAAACCCCTCACACTGTCCTCCATTCCCATTTTTCTATCCCTCATATGAATAACCTTGAGCCATGCATATTTGGTTGTACTATTTTTGTCCACAATCCTAAAGCATTACGCAGCAAACTCGACCCATGTGCAACAAAATGCATATTTGTTGGATACTCAGCCTCACAAAAAGGGTACCGTTGCTTTGACCCTGTTCAACACAAAATCCATGTCACCCTAGAAGCTTCTTTTTATGAGGAGGAGCCCTTTTTTATATCAGGGGGAGTCCTTGGCCATTCTCCTCAGGGGGAGACATCACCAAAGGTTTTTGGAGGACAAGTACCTGTTGAAGAAGAACTTTATGCTGAAATCCCAGCACCACTATTACTGCTGCCCCAAGCATGTGACACAGATATAAGCTCACCTCCTTTAACATCACAACCAGAAATGTTCACTACAGATGTTCCTGATCCTGCACAACAGCCATCACCCCAGGTATGTTCTCAAAATACATCTATTAATTCCTCTCCTGCTACTTCTCCAAATTCTCCTGCCCAACAAGTTAGATGCTCTTCCCGACCCAACAAAGGTGTCCCTAAGACACTATATGAACCTGACCCCAAAGCAAAAGCCAAATACCCTATAAGCAACTATGTGTCTACTCATAGGATATCTGGATCATATGCTTTAGCTGTAAATCAATTATCATCTGTACATATTCCTAACAATACACAGGAAGCTTTGGCAAACCCAAATTGGAAAGAAGCTATGGATGTTGAAATAAAAGCTCTCAAAAAAATTCAACATGGGATCTTGTTCCTTTGCCGCAAGGAAAAAAAGCAATCGGATGTAAGTGGGTATTCAACCTGAAACTCAAAGCTGATGGAACTATTGACAGGTACAAGGCAAGACTAGTTGCCAAAGGATTTACACAAAAGTACAGGATAGATTATCAAGACACTTTTGCTCCGGTAGCCAAATTAAATACTATTCGGATACTTGTATCACTGGCAGCAAACCGTGACTGGCCCCTCAAGCAATTTGACGTGAAGAATGCTTTTTTGAATGGAGAATTACAAGAAGAGGTCTATATGGAGCTTCCACCTGGACTAAATCTGCAAACCAGAGCAAAACGTGAAGTATGCAAGCTAAGAAAGGCTCTATATGGGTTGAAACAATCTCCTAGAGCATGGTTTGGAAGGTTCTCACTAGCCATGAAGAATTTCAGATACAAACAGAGCAATGCTGATCACACTCTCTTCATAAAATATCAGAAAGGAAAGGTAACTGCATTAAGTGTTTATGTAGATGATATGATTTTGACTGGGGATGATTATTGCGAAATAAAAAAATTAGAAAAATACCCGAGTTCTGAATTTGAGATGAAGGATCTAGGACAACTTAGATATTTTTTGGGCATTAAAATATCAAGGTCTCAGCAGGGCATATTTCTCTCTCAAAGGAAGTATACTATGGATCTTTTAAATGAAATTGGAATGCTGGCCTGCAAACCAGTTGAAACACCAATTGAAATGAATCATAAGTTAGGCATTTATCCAGATCAAGTTGCTACTGACATTAGTAGATATCAAAGATTAGTTGGAAGGTTAATATATCTATCACATACTAGGCCAGATATATCTTATGCAGTAAGTGTAGTTAGTAGATTTATGCACTCTCCAAGTATAGATCATATGGAGGCAGTTTATCGGATTTTGAGGTATTTAATGGGAGCTCCAGGAAAAGGACTGTTGTTCTCTAAAAATAATTCATTATCTATTATTGGCTTCACTGATTCTAACTGGGCAGGAGACAAAACGACACGACAGTCAACTTCTGGTTATTTTACATTTGTGGAAGGCAATCTTGTCACATGGAGAAGCAAAAAACAGAAAGTGGTGGCTAGATCAAGTGCAGAAGCTGAGTATAGAGGTATGGCTCAAGGTGTATGTGAGTTGCTATGGATTAGAAGTGTTCTCAAAGACATGGGAATTAATTGCAAACAACCAATGGATCTTCATTGTGACAACAGTGCAGCAATTGCAATTGCTCACAATCCAATTCAACATGATAGAACTAAACATGTTGAAGTGGATAGACACTTCATAAAGGAAAACTTGGATCAAGGTATTATTAACTTTCCATTTGTTAGATTCGAAGACCAACTTGTAGACGTCCTAACTAAAGCAGTGTCAGGAAAAGTACTTCAAGAAGCAACAACCAAGTTGGGCATGATTGACATCTTTGCTCCAACTTGAGGGGGAGTGTTGGAATGTGTAAATTCAAAATAGTTAGGAATTAGTTTCTGGTTTGTTATGATTCTGTTCCTACTAGAATTTGTATAGGATAGATTCATAAGGTTGTTTAGATGTTATTCTATAGGATAAAATTAAGAGTTTGTTTCCTTTATTAGAGGTAGCTGTTACCCAATTTGAAATAGTGTTTGTATATAAATTGACCTATGAGTATGAGGAAAATTATGAATGAGAATGAGAATTCTATATTGGTACTCTTGTTTTGACAACAAGCTTATAGGTAAGTTGTTGACTGTTATATACCCGTTTCTGCCTTTTGTAACTCTTTTACTTTTACCATAAAGCATGTCTTTTCACTCAATCGCTGTCCAACAAAGTACCACTTTCTTTCTTTTACACGAAAATTTCTTTAGACTTAGAAAAGTGAGTAGTTGCAATTTTTTCAGTCCACTATTTTATAGTTAATAGATAATGTCACAAAAATTAATTTTAGGGGATTTTATTTATGTTGCATAAAAAAAAATTTCTTCCAACAAACACACAAGAAAGAATAGAGGAAAGAAAAAATTTAAAGTGAATCTCATATAAAATTTGTGTTTGCTGAAAAATTGATTTTTTTATTCAAAATAAGAAAAACAACCCTCTTATTTTTTATAGTAATGAACTGTAAGAATAGTAAAGATTTGCTCCTTCTAGACTTGATATTACCAATAACAAAATAAACTGCTACATATATCATTGTTTACCCCCGCACAAAAGTGTAGAGAGAAACACTTCATCTTCCTTTTAAATATCGTTACATTCTTCTTTTAAGGCTACGTTTGGTTTAAATTCTATAAGAATTAATTTTGAAATAATAGATGTTTAAAAAATTAATTTTGAGTTTGAGAATTATATTGTAAAAAATTTAGAAGAGACTTTTAATTTTTAATTTTTATTTTTTTGGTAAAAGACTTTTTATTTAAATGATAAACAAAAAAATCACTTTAAAAATATAAATATATGTATATATTTAAAAAATTTATAAATCTCATGCATAAAATTAATTTTACTCGGTAAAAAAGTTTAAAATTTTTACCCTCTTCAAAGTTCAAATTCAAATTTACTGACCGTAACATGGATTTTGAGAACCCAAAATTATATCCAAATAGTACAAGTTACGGTGTAATATATTTTTTTTAAAAAATTTTTTTACAGCAAACGTAATTCTAGCTATAACCTATGTTGCACTAAGGGCCTGTTTGGTGTGATGTATAAGGCCTGATAGTATGAGCTTATACTATACGTTATGACATTTTCAGTTATTTGGTGTGACCATCGTATAGTATAAGCTTATACAGCAGGACCCCTTTATACATCAAAATGATGTATAACTTAATCCGGCCTAAGAGTGGTGGATTAGGCCTGATAAGGGGTTGAGGTATTAATATTGCTTACAAGTACAATTCCCAAGAACTAATATATCATTTCAATATTTATATATTAAAATAATTTTTTTAATATATTAATTTTTAAAATATTGGAGGATATTATCTTATACAATATCATTCCAAACGCTGGATAGTATTAAAATTTAATCAGGTCTTATACAATCAGGTCTTATACTATCGGGTCTTATACTATCAGGCATTATCCTATACTATGCACAAACATGCCCTAATACCCACATGGGATACAATACAACATGTTAATTCTAAAAATATTAGATTTTAATAGGAGTGTTAACGGGCCGAGCCGAGCTGAGTTTTGGTCTTAAAAGGCTAAGCCTGTGTTTAAATATGTTAGCCTGACCAAGCCTGTTACCTGTTATAAATATATTATCGGCCTGTGGCCTGACTTATTTACAAAAAGTAAAAGCCTTGTTTAGCCTGTTAGCCTGTTTAAACAAAGAGTTTGCTTTTTCTGCAGTTACTACAAATAAGTTATTTGCAGTAAGTCCAATACGACGTCGTTTTGGGGCGAAAACCATGGTATTTTTGTAATTTTAATTTACTTCAGGGTTATAATAGTCTTTGTATTTATAATTTTTTAAGATTTCAATACCAAAATGACGTCGTTTTGGGAATATATGCAGATAACTTATCTGCATTAACTGCATAAATATTTTTCCCTTAAAAAAATAATACAACGAAAATTTATCGAAACAGAATATACAATAAACAAAACTATTAATTTCATAAGTATTCATAAATTCAATTTATATCCAAACAACATAATATAGAACAAAATCATTCAAAAAATATGTTTAACCAATAAAATAGGGTGAAATAGATTAAGGAGAAAGAGAGGGCGATTGCAAGTAGTATAAAAAATATAAAATATAAATAAAAAATATTATACTAGGCTGGCCTGAGAGGCTTTAAGGCCGAGCTTTTGAATTGGAGCCTAAGGCCTTTTTATTAAACGAGCTTTTATACAAGTCCAAGCCTGGTGCCAACAATCAATTTTAGATAAGTAAGCTCAGGCCTTTACGAGCCGAGCCAAATGCCCCTGGTTTGTTTAACACCCCTAGTTTTTAACATGTTATGATATATTTTGATATTAAATAAAGTTTTAATTGATGTAGTGTATATTATATTTAATATTCAATAATTTAACAAAAAAATGAAACTAGACTTATAAATACATCAATTTTGCAAAGAAACATAAGATGTAAATATATACTATTATATTTTTAAATTGAAAATCTCTTATACACTTCAATAAAATTTATTCGGTATCCATTTTTAATTTTTATTATATCCATTTAGTAAAACATCGATCAATTTTTTCATAATGAAATTTCAATATTAGAACCAGCAAATGTTTTAAAGTTCTTCGTCCTTAAAACTTCCTTTCGGAATGGACCCTCTCAAACATGACCCAACAAAATTTTAATGGTTTATAGATAAATCAATAGTAATGAAATATGAGAGAGAGAATTGATAAGATAAAGAGTAAAAAAAAAATGTTTCTCATGGTTCACACCCACAAAATAAGTCATACCCACTTTTTTTTCTCTCTCTTCTTATTAGTATATCCCATCCATTTTTTATGTACTACATGAAATAAAATTATCTCATATAATATGAAAAATATTTTTGTTAAAATAAAATAAAATTAACCATTAGATTTATCCATAAATCATTAATATTGTTTACATGGTTATTATATGGGATAAGTTATTCTGCCTACTCTTATTTTGCCTATCTTTACCTACCTCTCTTAACACCGTTAGATTACAATCTCATCTAATGGTGGAGATTTGCAAAATAAAATAAACTCTTTCCCTTTAATTTATCCTTACTACCTCCCACACTCTTTCTGCCTACTCTTATTTTACCTACCCTTTCAATACTGTTAGATTATAATTTATCCAATGGTGGAGTTTTACTATATAAAATAAACTCATTTCTCTCTCTCATTGCCTCTCATTCTTGCTCTCTCATCTCCTTTCTCTCTCTTTTAAGGCGCTTCAGCATCAAAAAAAGGTGTAAGCTTTTTTTCTCAATTCATCAAACCCATCCATTGTTATGAGCATTTACATAAAAAATTGAAAAGGGGTGTCAAGAAGAAACAAACCCAGATGCCTTATGCTATGGGATTAGGTATGCCTGTTGTTGGGCATAACATAGAGAGAAGAAAAATCATTTTCCCACTTCAAGGTGAAAAACAAGATAAGAAGAAGAAGGAGATAAGTTGATTCGATTTCAAAGGAAGAGATTATTTGTGGTTTTTTTTTTTGTATTTTTGTGGTTTCTGCTGTGTTCAATTATATCAGATTCAAGGAATTTTGAAAATTATATTCATCCAGCAGAATTATCATGCCATTAAACATTGATTGAATTTAGATTCAAATATAAATTCAGGTTGTAAATTATGTAAATCGATAAAGAGAAATAGGAGGAGAGAGAAAGAGTGTGGGAGGTAGTAAGGAGAAATAAATATTCCGCAAATCTCCACCATTAGATGAGATTGTAATCTAACGATGTTAAGAGAGGTAGGCAAAGGTAGGCAAAATAAGAGTAGGGAGAATAACCTATCCCTAATTATAATATTAAACTTATTTTTTTCTATCATCCACGTCAATAACTTTAATATTTTAACTATGTACTACGTTTAGTATATAATTAAAAAATGGTTGCAAGACAAAAAATTTATTCCTACAATATAATACTTATATTTCCCATATATATATATATATATATATATATATATATATATATATATATATATATATATATACACACACACATGGGAAAACAAGTATCATGTTACATGATAATTCTTATATGGGGAAACATTTATTCTATTAAAGAATATAATTTTGTGTCATTTTAAATTCTAACTGTTGATTACCATCAAGTAACGATTATAATTTATTTTGAATTAATAATTAATTAAGTTTGAACTAATAAATTATAACCTTTGATTGACGTAAATCAATGTTTATGATCTAAGATGACGCAAAATTATATCCTTTAAAAAGACAAACATTTTTCCCTTCTTATTTAAAGAGTGGGAAACTTAACTTTTGTCATGCAATGTAACAAATGGAAAACCAATACATATATATAAGGGTTCGCTTTTTCTATAACCAATGTAGATAATTTATCTACATTGAGCCCAAAACCACGTCATTTTAGGAGGAAGTCAAGATATTTTAGTAATTAAAATTAATTTAAGGATTATAATAGTCTTTTTCTTTTTTGTATTTTATAATAGTCTTTTTTCATTATAATTTTTTAATTTTTTAACCCAAAACGATGTCATTTTGGGAACTAATGTAAATAACTTATCAACATTCACTGTAGAAACGTTAAAGCTATATATATATATATATATATATATATATATATATATATATATATATATATTGAGGGAACTTAACAACAAAGAAAAACCTAGCTACGTGTCATACGGGGGAGGGGGGGAAACAAACCCTTAAAAATCATTCATAACTAAAGGCATGCAGTCCTGGAGAGGATGGTCACCTATGATGCACGAACACGGACACGGACACGGGACAGGGACACGACACGACACGCCGACGCGTTAATTCTAAAAAATGTCATATTTTGACACGTTGGACACGTTTTGATATTAAATAAATTTTTTAATATATATAATATAATTTAAATTTAATACATATAAGAGTCCATAATAAGTCATATAACCAATCAAATATTACAATTTCATAACATATATATAAATATAAATAATTTTTCGTACTTTGTTAATTTCTCATGTCAAATTTCATAACAGAAAAAAATTAATCTATAAATTATTTCTTTTACATTTAGTTAACAAAAAAATTAAGATTAAAAAAAACGTGTCCAAGGGTTGACCTCGTGTCCAAAAAAGTTGACTGCGCGTTGGAAAAATGTGTCGAAACGTGTCGGAGAGTTGACCACTTGTCCCCAAATGTTGACCACGTGTCGGACGCGTGTCCGTGTCGAACACGTGTCCGACACGCAAATTTTATAAAAACCTGCGTGTTCATGCTTTGGAGGTTACTAATTCCATTTCTAGTTCCCTCATTACAATAGAGTTTTCTTTTTCTTTTTTTCGCAGCTCAAACTTAATTTGATAGAGTTATGTGAAAATAAATAAACAAGTACGTATTCCTTGATAAATTGAAAATTTTTATTACAATTCTATGAGGTTGAGTAACAGAAATATAAATATATTTTGGCATTAAAATATTATAAATATAAAGATTATTATAACTCTAAAATAAATTAAAATTACAAAAATACCATGATTTTCTCGGGTATTTTCACAAGGAGCTGAATAGTTTTTTTTTAAGTTAGCGTGAGTAGGGGTGGTAAACGAGCCAGGGGCCTTTGGCTCTGTAATAGCCCATTGTACACCGGTATTGTGAACATTAATTATGATATTAAACGCAGTTACAATCACAGCAATTCATTTATAAAAATGCGTATAAACTTTTTCCGATTATTACGCGAACAGTTAAAACATAAAAAGCGTAATAATTAAAAGCTGTGATCGCAACTGTAACACTAGCATAAGACTTACTTAAATTGTTTATACACTTTAATCTACTACATACAAGACACTAAGGGGTTCCCATAAACCCACTTAGCCAATTCCTCACTTTTTACGTTTTTACCACTTAACCGGATTTGCTAATTTATTTTTCTACGGATACAAAATAAAAATCCAAACTTAAACTCCAGGTTATCTTTTTTCCTTATTCAATTACCTTTCTAACATGCTATCACACACTCGATTCCGAGTTCGTGAGCTCCGGTTATCGCCGTTTGAAGTTGGACAAACCACATTGCCTACCAACTCCAAAACAGCCTAAAACCTACAATCTTCACGGAATAAACTGCACCTAACCGCGCAACCAATGACTCTCAAACTTTTACACCATAAACTAGACACCTCAAAATTAGATTTGATATATCGTATGCTTAATTTGACCAAGTAACGAAGCGGGAATTAATTTCTCAAGACTACCTCAAATCTTCCCACTAAAACAGGACAGAACATGGCAGTACGTGACCACAGCCCCCATGGGCTGCGCACACCACCAATGAACCTAGGCTTTTGACACAATGTAGGGGACATCTTAAGCTTCAAAATGACGTATGGCACGTCCCAATCGGACCACTATGGAGAGAGATACGCTCTTCCAAAGTTCACCCAAAAACTGCAATTTCTACAGAAAATCCGCCAGAGTTTCCTTTGTATTTCCTAAAATCCCCAAATTTGCATAACCTGTTTAACACCACTAATACACCTGAAATCCAGCCAAATCCAATGGGTGGCACACACAAGGTCCAACAACGCCTTGGGGCACTTACAACCCAATCCAACATACACTTAAAACATAAACAGTTTACTTTTAATTCCTTTATAGTTTCAATCACTAACATCAATTTCATGCATAAATCATAATGCAGATAATCATAACCTACAATAGGCCTAAAGCCCTTCCATCATATTACATACATCCATGGTACATTTACAATACTGGATTACATTTACATTTACAACTTTAACTTTAAACTACAAATATTTACATATTACAACTTCACTTGCCAAATAAATCCATAAACTAAAACGACATGAAAACTAAACTTAGCCAAAATAACATGAACATAATGCTAATGGACTCCTCCTACATACATATACATGTTCATGCTCTAAGTCTAGCCTGGGCCAAATGGCCACCCAAAAGTACACTATACACCACTGCTCCACTCGTCATCATGCGGGCTTCTTGCCCGCTGCTCCGTGTCCACTGGTACATCCTGAAATAAATGCCCCGAGACGGGGTGAGATATACGGATATATCTCAGTAACCAAGAGGTTCTGGAGAAAACTCCGCCCAATGGTTCACTTCGATGTATACTAATAGCATAAAACAACACCACTGTTATAAAACGGGATAAAGCAAGGGATTTAGAGAAAGGGGGAATATATCAGAAACAACTACGACATGCGGGATGGTAGCTACCAATACCACGCTATGTCCTCGGCAATACGCCTATGGGTACTACCCCTGGCGTGTTCATAGAACAACCCACCAAGGTACCCTTTCCAACCATATACACCCGAGACTACCTAGTGTGCTCATATCCGGATAACACACCACGACCCTGGGTCAACCGGAACTCCCTCTCGGAGACCTATCCAGTGGCAGTCCGGAAAACTTGCCCGAAGGCTAAAAATATCTACTAGCCAGAGATCTGGTACATAAGTACCCACTGTGATAATGCACATGCATGCTCATGCTCTTCTACACTACTCATACACACTTCCTACCATTGCCATGAACTAGCAAGGTGGAACACAAAAGGGGAACAAGCCCCAGTACCAAGAGGTTACCTTTCTTTTTCCTTTCACTGAGCTCCGCAGAACTCCACTTGCAGCTTGATTAACAGGGAACGCCTACACAGAGGACAATTCCACACACTTAGAACTTTGAATCCACTCATGAATTTCAACATACATGTGTAAACCACATCACTCACCTCAATCCACTTGATCCAGGACCAAGGGCAATCCACTGTTTCACTGTTCCAAGTCTATATCCACGTACGACAACCTGTACAACCATGCAGAGCCGTCAGTTTCAGTCACAATACGTCAAAACGCAAAAACGTCAGATTTCCTCTTCATTCCCCCTAAGGGTTCGGCCATAATAGGGTTATTTTGGGTTTTATTTTTCTAAATTTTCTTTCTCATTTTATTTCACTTACTTAGGTTACCCAAAGGCTAGTTCAATCGCCGTTTTTCGATTTTACGACTTTTACGCAACGTTTTGCGAATTATTACACTTTAGGCACATTTTGCCACTTTCAACACTTATTATTTTTACATTGATCCTTCCTCATGCCAATCACCACACAACCCATCTAATAACTTTTCCATCACACAACACAACACCAAAGTGTTCTAAAACATTAATTTGCTCAATTGTACATAAATGGCCGAATCTTGGTTAGTCCAAACCAAGGATTTCCACTCAATTCCTATGGCCCACAACTCACATAATCACTTCCTAACATCATTTAATCACACTACAATTCACTATACCACACATTAACACAAAACTCAAAAATTACATTTCATGCACCAATTTTTTTCTAAGTTAAAATCCATTTTTTCGCTTAGAATTTTCATTGCATTTCTAGCATTAATACATCATTCTAAGACATTATCATCTAATAGACATTGTAACATCCCGCATAATTAGTAAAATACATAAGTACTATATGTTATAGATGAAGGTGTAGATTTCGGATTTATGGTTTATGTGTGATGGCTTGCGAATTGTTTGATCTTTATCCTTGGATGAGACTAAGGTAAGTATTTAAATTAAATCATAGGAGGGTGCATATGTAGACATGTGAATTTAATCATATGAGTAATGTGAGTGTGTGTTAGAAGGCTTTAGTGTTTATTGGACTTTGGAAGTGGGCTAGTGTGTGTGTGGACTTGTCACTATTGGACTTGTGTGATTGGGTTCTTTGTGTGTGTGGCCAATGGCCCAAGGATGGCTTTGACCTACCTTGTTTCAGCCCAAAGTTGTAACCATTCTTATCTTCCCCTAAGCCTTGTCCAACAAGGATGTCTTGTGTACCAAGGAACCTTCACATGGCAACCTTTTTACCACCCTTTCATGCGCACAAAAGAGAGTGATTAGGACTTAGAAATCTGCCATTTTCCCTTACTAAACCGCCACCTCATGCTTAGTTTATGCACCTTTGACTTCAACTTCATTGCATGGAAGACACATGTGCACCTTAGCATCATTTTAGGCTGCATTATTCTTCTTTTAGGCGCACATGGGGGGGAGTCATGGATCAGATTTTTTTTATGACACAAATCTGTCTTGAGTGTTGACCAAGAGAACCACCTTACACCTTCCATCATGAGGCTGCAATGTGCAGATTTTTGCATGCTTTTGGCAGTCCAACATGAGCCAAATCTGCCCCTTGCTTCCACATGCAACCAAAGAAGGATTTTGGGCTGCACCTCCCTCATCATTTGCGCACAAGGACTGCATCAATTCAGATTTTTTGGCTGCCACAAAGCTGTCTTGCTTGTGGACTTAGTGAACCCTCTTACATGTGCTCATGATGCACCTTCTTCCCACTCCATCTTGTGCGCCTAGCTTGCTTGTTTATGTTTAAAATTCTGACTTTGGAAGCATCATTCAGATCTGAACTCTTCCCCCTCACCTCCTTGCATGTGTATAGTGTACTTTAGAAGCAACCTTGTGTGCAGCCCCACCTCTTCAAGTAACCAGAATTTTCATGATGCTTAATCATTGCCACCTCTCCTCACTTTCCCTTTAAGTATGCGCATAAGGAAGGGGCTGGCCTCATGTGCAAGTGCAGCCAACTTTCCTCCCTCATTCCCTCACTCTCCTAGCCGAACCTGCAAGCTTCATTGGAGCAAGAAGACTTTGTTAAGACAACTCACCTTCCCTCACTGTCCAGCCTTGTCCTCAACCTTGGAAGCTGTCCAAGATTGTCCCTCCTCACCTTTTTGCGCATAGAACATCCTAGGAAGTGGGGACTTGTTGTGAAGTAGAGCTAGAAAGGGTGTGGTGAAGTGTGTGCTACAAGAGGTAAGCCTTGAACTTAGACCTCTTTCATGGTGTGTAATCATATGTGTGCTTGAATGTCTCCTTGAATATGTTTTGCTTTGGATTCTTGATTGAGCATGGTTAAAGTATAAGTATGGAGCCATTTTATGATGACTTGTATGCATGAGTTATAGAGTGAAAGTCTCATGGTTATGTTTAAGTTCATGCCACTGTTTTCTTGTATGAATATGCCACTGTTTTGAGGAGAAATATGCCACTGTTTCCCTATGAAGGTGCCACTGTTTTGAGGCTAAGAAATGTCTCTGTTTCGGTTTCACAAGACCACCATTACATGCCACTGTTTCTGCACACATATGCCACTGTTTTAGTCCATTATATGCCACTGTTTCTGCACACTTATGCCACTGTTTTAGTGCTCCCCATGCCACTGTTTCTGCATAAAAACACTCACTGTTTTAGTCCATTATGTGCCACTGTTCCTGCATAAAAACACTCACTGTTTTAGCCCATTTTGCCACTGTTTTGATGATCAAGAATCACTATTTATGCCACTGTTTTAATGTCTAAAAATCATGATTTATATCACTGTTTTGGATGTTCAAATGTATCATTCATGCCACTGTTTTAATGTTCAAAAACCACTCCCTTTGCCACTGTTTTTGATGTGCAAATATCACCACTAATGTCACTGTTTTAATGATTAAATGTTACCATTCATGCCACTGTTTTGATGCACAAATAACACTACCTATGCCACTGTTTTGAGGCTCAAATGTCATTGATTATGTCACTGTTTTAACGTTCAAATGCCACTGTTTCTGCCACTGTTAATACCACTGTTATGCCACTATTTGATGTCACTGTTTCTGCCACTGTTGATGTCCAAAGAGCCACTGTTTCTGTTTCAAAATGGTCACTGTTTCTGCTGTATGTTTACTGTTTTCCTGCTGTAAAACATCACTGTTTCTGTCCACTGTTTTTAAGGAAAATACCACTGTTTTCTGCTCACTGTTTTAAAGAACAACTCACTGTTTCTGCTCACTGTTTTAAGCACAAACGTCACTGTTTTTCTGCTGTAAAAACACTGCTGTATGCTCACTGTTTTCCCACTGTAAAACACTGCTGTATGCTCACTGTTTTCCACTGTAAGACACTGCTGTATGCTCACTGTTTCTGCTGTAAATAGCCACTGTAAATGATTGGTTGTAATTGATTTAGGTGCGCTTAAGAAGTGAGATACTTCGCTGCTGTTTGGTATTATTTAAGACACGCAAAGGTAAGTGTCTGGCGATATTGCCTAATGTGACTATTGACTACTTGTATAAAATTGTGACATGATGCTCCATATTCCGTAAAAGTTTTATGTTCCATTATGATGAAAGGAAACTGCCAAAAATGTGCCGTGATGGCTATATGATTATGAGGTAAAGACGTTATGTGGCAGCATAACGCATATGAAAAGTATATGTGCCGTGATGGCTATATGAAAGGTATATAAGCATGCACCTTACATCATACCGCATTTTTACGCTTTGTGTGTGAAAGCATAGCATGACATGCATGTATCAAGATCATATAGGCCTTGTTTTAGAATAGTTATGTACAGGACCATGTGTTTGAGCAAGCATCATATAGGCATCCCCAAGGTACCGGGGTATGGGACACTTGGCATCGGTCCGCATAGGCCCACAGTTGGAATCCACATGGAGCTCAGGTGCCAAGGGATATTTGATTCCACTATGAAGTGCGCGCACGACGGTGCTAAAAGCGCAAAGGAAAGGCGTTATATACGCAATATATGAATATGATGAAAAGGAAAAGGAAAAGGAACAAGGATATGTTGAAGTGACTGTTTATGATTTTGTGCCTAGTTAATACTGTTATATTACTGGTTTTGTTGCCACACTACTGGGATTATTCTCACCCCTTCGGGGCTGCTATTTTTCCAAAATGGCAGGAGGACGTAAGAGCATTTGAAGGAGTGATGTTTTGCTGTTGCTTGCTGATGCATGGATTATCACTGTTGCTGTTTTGATTGATTGGATGACTGTAATGATTAATATTTTGGTACTCTTGGATGACTGTAGACTCTATCATTTTATCTTGAACTTTTATGAACAGCGGCTATTTTGGAAAACGTTTGTGAAAGGAATTTTTGAAAGACTTATGTGCTGAATTTTTACAGTGCACTTTACGGGTGGTGTTTTTATGAGCAAACGAACTCTGATTTACTATTATTTTATATGCACGCGAAGCCCCAAACGTGCTCTTTCTAAATCACTTGAAACATTTTTTATCGTCCAAACAGAAGTGATAGGAATTGTAGAAACGTGTTTCGGATTGAACCTAGAAATGTGAATTTTGTTTGCTCATGTGACGTTAACGACTCTAATTCCGCTTAGCAAACGACTCTCTTGGATGCATACAAGGGAGGGCGTTACACTAATTGGTATCAGAGCAGTTTGGTCCATGGATTTGCTTGTGATTGATTGAATTGATTGTTGATTGTGTTTATCTGCTGATTGACTGTCTAAATGTGCTATAGTTTAAGTATATGTTAGCTAGGGTAGTAAGATTGTTAGGACCGTTCTGTGATAAGACTCGGATGCATAGTTAACTTGTCCGAATTGAACCCGAGTACCTACTTGGGACTGCTGCCATGAATAACTTGCGGTGAGCCTGATCAACTCATTTCCTGATATTGTGAGCGCAGAATCATGGCAGGTGGTCGCGGTTCAACTCGGGGAAGGTCTGGCGATGCGGAAGAGGATCTTATCACTACCATTGGGGGACTGGCAACGTTTATCCAGAATATGAGCCAAGAATGGCGCGACCATAGGCAACAGAATCAGAACCAACCCCCACTGCATGAAAATGCAGAAGAAATTGCCCGTCGGAGGTTGAAAGACTTCCGCAACTTCCAACCACCTACCTTTGAGGGAGAAGACAACCCTGAGGCTGCAGCGAAGTGGCTGCAGATGATCGAGCATATTTTCGAACGCATGGCATGCCCGGAAGCGCAGAAGACTGATTAGGCGACGTACCAGCTGATGGGAGAAGCTTTAACATGGTGGACTGGTGCGAGGGCTCTGCTGAGAGCTCAGGACGTGGAACTAACATGGGCCGTGTTCAGACAAGTATTTTTGGATAAGTATTTTCCTAAGGCAATGAGAAGAATGAAGCACACTGAACTGCTGTCACTCAGGCAGGATAACATGACGGTTAATGAGTATATTGCAAAATTTGGGCAGCTGATCGAGTACGCCAACTTTGACCGAAACATTTATGATGAAGAATGGCAGGTGGAGAAGTTCGAAAGCGGATTACATCCGGAAATCCGTAAACTCATTTTGACGACGGCTAATCGTACACTTCCAGAACTCATCAACCAGAGTCGTCAGGCAGAAGGAATCATTAATGAGGCCAAGAACTTGAACAAGCCACCAACACAATTCCATGGAGGAAACCGAGCAGGCAGATTCTTCAGGACGGCACCTGGTAGGGGTCGAGGCAGAGGTACGCAGTTGCAGGCACGGCCTGGAAACTTTAAGAGAAGCTATACGGTGGGTCAATCGTCGACTGGACGACAGGGCGCGACTGTTTGTGCTACATGTGGAAAGAATCACTTTGGAGTCTGTCGCAAGAACAACAATGCATGTTTCAGATGTGGCCAGCAAGGACATTTTGCTTACAAATGCCCCCAGAACGCTGACCAACAGCCTACGCAAGCACGGGTGTTCACATTGGATGCAAATGAAGAACAGAAGTTTCCCAACCTGATCAAAGGTAATGTCACTTTAAATGGTTACCCAATTTCTGTTATCTTTGACTCTGGAGCGTCTGGCTCTTTTATGGCAAAGCATACTGCCTTGAGAATAGGCATCACCCCAACCCCGTTACCTTATGAGTTACACATCAGCACACCTACCGGAGGATCGTGCACAGCCTCAGAGATCTGCAGAGGTGTTACCTTGCAGTATGAAGGGAACACGTATACAGTTAACTTGGTGGTCCTACCGGTATTCAACTTCGATGTGATTATCGGTATGGACTGGTTGACGGAAAACGGGATAACATTGGACTGTCGAGCGGGGAAAGTCGTTGTTCCTGCGAAAGATGGTAATTTTCAACTTTTTTCTCTCATTTCTTTATTACAAGTTAGAAAAGAGCTCCGCAAGGGAGCAGCAGGGTATCTTTTGTCGATCGAGGCTGAAACCTCGGTTGACAATCAAATTCAGAATGTACCGGTAGTTAGAGAATTCGAGGAGGTGTTCCCGGAGGAAATACCTCGATTGCCTCCTCATAGGGAAATAGAATTTTCTATCGAACTTGTTCCTGGAGTTGGACCAATCTCCATTGCTCCGTATCGCATGGCGCCTTTGGAACTGCGAGAGTTGAAGAAGCAGATAGAAGAACTTTTGGCTAAGGAATTCATCAGACCGAGTACCTCCCCATGGGGTGCTCCAGCCATCTTGATTAAGAAGAAGGATGGAAGTTTACGTCTGTGTGTAGATTACCGCCAGCTGAACAAAGTAACGGTGAAGAATAAGTATCCGCTACCGAGGATCGACGATTTGATGGACCAGCTGAGAGGAGCCAGAGTCTTTTCCAAGATAGATTTACGATCGGGATACCATCAGATCCGGGTCAAACCGGAGGATATTCCAAAAACCGCTTTTAGGACTCGTTATGGGCACTACGAATATCAGGTGATCCCATTCGGACTTACGAATGCTCCAGCGGTATTCATGGACTACATGAACCGCATCTTCCGCCCGTTCCTTGATCAGTTTGTTATTGTGTTTATCGACGATATCCTGATCTACTCAGCTAATGAAGAGCTGCACGCGGAACATCTAAGGATTGTCTTGCAAATCTTGAAGGAGAAGCAGTTGTACGCGAAATGGTCGAAGTGCGAGTTTTGGCTTAAAAAGGTCCAGTTTCTGGGCCATGTCATTTCATCAGAAGGTATCGCGGTGGACCCCAGCAAAGTTGAAGCTGTCATGAATTGGGAACGACCCAAGACTGTCACCGAAGTAAGAAGTTTCTTAGGTCTTGCTGGATATTATCGAAGGTTCATCCAGAATTTCTCTCAGATAGTGCAACCCCTTACCCGTCTCACTCGGAAGGACAAGCCTTTTGAGTGGACCGAAGCTTGTGAAGAGTGTTTCTTGGAACTGAAGAATAGGTTAACGAGTGCTCCCGTACTCACGATTCCGGATCCTACCCGAAAGTTCGAAGTATACTGTGATGCGTCGCTGAAAGGACTTGGATGCGTGTTGATGCAGGATCGTATGGCGGTAGCGTACGCATCTCGACAACTTAAGCCTCACGAAGAAAATTATCCTACGCACGATTTGGAGTTAGCAGCTATAGTGTTCGCACTTAAAATCTGGAGGCACCACTTGTATGGTTCGCAGTTTGATGTGTTCAGCGATCATAAGAGTTTGAAGTACTTGTTCGATCAGAAGGAGTTGAATATGCGGCAACGACGGTGGATGGAATTTCTGAAGGACTACGATTTTGAACTTAAATACCACCCAGGAAAGGCAAACGTGGTAGCTGACGCCCTGAGCAGGAAGACACTGCACACTGCAACTCTGATGATGGAAGAATTGAAATTGTTTGAGGCCTTTCGAGACTTGAACTTATCGGTAGACGAGAGAGGGAATAGCATAAGATTGGGAAATATAAAGGTGGAGAATGAATTGATCAGTAGAATTAAGGAGGCTCAGAAAGATGAAGAGTTAGTCCGTGATTTGGTTGGCAACCAAGATGTTGTAAAGGACGAGAATGATGTTTGGTGATTTCAAGGACGGCTGGTTGTGCCGAATGAAGAGTTGAAACAAGAAGTTTTACAGGAGGCTCACAAGGGTAAGTATGCAGTTCATCCTGGATCCACGAAGATGTACCATGATTTGAAGACCTCGTTTTGGTGGCCGGGTATGAAGCGTGATATTGCTGAGTATGTATCTCGGTGCTTAACTTGTCAGAAGGTGAAGTACGAACATCAGAAACCGTCGGGACTCCTTCAACCTCTGGAGATTCCCGAATGGAAGTGGGACAGTATTGCGATGGATTTTGTAGTTGGACTTCCTCGGACGCGAGAAGGATATGATTCTATCTGGGTGATTGTCGATCGTTTAACGAAGTCAGCTCATTTCTTACGTGTTAGAACCACGTATGATACAGAGAGGCTTGCCAGAATTTATCTGCAGGAGATTGTGAAACTGCATGGAGTTCCTACGAGTATTGTCAGTGATCGTGATCCCAAGTTTACATCTAAGTTCTGGGAATCCTTTCAAAGAGCATTAGGGACCCAATTGAGGTTGAGTACTGCTTATCATCCGCAGACCGATGGTCAAACGGAACGCACCATTCAAGCATTAGAGGACATGTTGCGAGCATGCGTTTTGGAGTTAGGAGGCAGCTGGGATAGTTATCTTTCGTTGATTGAGTTCGCTTACAACAACAGTTACCATTCCAGTATTCAGATGGCACCGTACGAAGCTTTATATGGGAGAAAATGCAGATCCCCTTTATGTTGGACTGAAGTAGGTGAGCGAAGTATGTTAGGACCTGATCTAATTCAAGAAACATCCGAACAGGTAAAGAAGATTAGAGAAAATATGCAGCGGGCTCAGGCCAGACAGAAGAGTTATTACGACAAGCGTCATAAGCCTCTATCTTTCGAAGTCGGAGACCATGTATTTTTGAGAATCACACCTACATCGGGACTCTGAAGGAGAATGGGAGTTAAGAAGTTAAGTCCACGGTACTTAGGACCGTATCTGATTATGGACCGGATTGGAGAGTCTGCATACCGGTTGGCCTTACCGCCCAATTTGTCAGGAATTCACAATGTATTTCATGTGTCACAGCTACGGAGGTATCTCTCTGATCCATCTCACGTATTACAGCCGGAAGAAGTGGAACTAAAGGAAAATCTGACGTATCAAGTACAACCGTTCCAAATTCTTGAAAGATCCGTCAAGCGACTCCGTTCTAAAGAGATTCCGTTGGTGAAAGTATTATGGAACAACAGATCGGCAGCTGAAGCCACTTGGGAGCGCGAGGACAACATTCAGAAACGCTATCCAGAACTGTTTAGCTCTTAAGTAAGTTTATTTTGCGGACAAAATTCCTATTTGGTGGGGAGAGTGTAACATCCCGCATAATTAGTAAAATACATAAGTACTATATGTTATAGATGAAGGTGTAGATTTCGGATTTATGGTTTATGTGTGATGGCTTGCGAATTGTTGATCTTTATCCTTGGATGAGACTAAGGTAAGTATTTAAATTAAATCATAGGAGGGTGCATATGTAGACATGTGAATTTAATCATATGAGTAATGTGAGTGTGTGTTAGAAGGCTTTAGTGTTTATTGGACTTTGGAAGTGGGCTAGTGTGTGTGTGGACTTGTCACTATTGGACTTGTGTGATTGGGTTCTTTGTGTGTGTGGCCAATGGCCCAAGGATGGCTTTTGGACCTACCTTGTTTCAGCCCAAAGTTGTAACCATTCTTATCTTCCCCTAAGCCTTGTCCAACAAGGATGTCTTGTGTACCAAGGAACCTTCACATGGCAACCTTTTTACCACCCTTTCATGCGCACAAAAGAGAGTGATTAGGACTTAGAAATCTGCCATTTTCCCTTACTAAACCGCCACCTCATGCTTAGTTTATGCACCTTTGACTTCAACTTCATTGCATGGAAGACACATGTGCACCTTAGCATCATTTTAGGCTGCATTATTCTTCTTTTAGGCGCACCTGGGGGGAGTCATGGATCAGATTTTTTTTATGACACAAATCTGTCTTGAGTGTTGACCAAGAGAACCACCTTACACCTTCCATCATGAGGCTGCAATGTGCAGATTTTTGCATGCTTTTGGCAGTCCAACATGAGCCAAATCTGCCCCTTGCTTCCACATGCAACCAAAGAAGGATTTTGGGCTGCACCTCCCTCATCATTTGCGCACAAGGACTGCATCAATTCAGATTTTTTGGCTGCCACAAAGCTGTCTTGCTTGTGGACTTAGTGAACCCTCTTACATGTGCTCATGATGCACCTTCTTCCCACTCCATCTTGTGCGCCTAGCTTGCTTGTTTATGTTTAAAATTCTGACTTTGGAAGCATCATTCAGATCTGAACTCTTCCCCCTCACCTCCTTGCATGTGCATAGTGTACTTTAGAAGCAACCTTGTGTGCAGCCCCACCTCTTCAAGTAACCAGAATTTTCATGATGCTTAATCATTGCCACCTCTCCTCACTTTCCCTTTAAGTATGCGCATAAGGAAGGGGCTGGCCTCATGTGCAAGTGCAGCCAACTTTCCTCCCTCATTCCCTCACTCTCCTAGCCGAACCTGCAAGCTTCATTGGAGCAAGAAGACTTTGTTAAGACAACTCACCTTCCCTCACTGTCCAGCCTTGTCCTCAACCTTGGAAGCTGTCCAAGATTGTCCCTCCTCACCTTTTTGCGCATAGAACATCCTAGGAAGTGGGGACTTGTTGTGAAGTAGAGCTAGAAAGGGTGTGGTGAAGTGTGTGCTACAAGAGGTAAGCCTTGAACTTAGACCTCTTTCATGGTGTGTAATCATATGTGTGCTTGAATGTCTCCTTGAATATGTTTTGCTTTGGATTCTTGATTGAGCATGGTTAAAGTATAAGTATGGAGCCATTTTATGATGACTTGTATGCATGAGTTATAGAGTGAAAGTCTCATGGTTATGTTTAAGTTCATGCCACTGTTTTCTTGTATGAATATGCCACTGTTTTGAGGAGAAATATGCCACTGTTTCCCTATGAAGGTGCCACTGTTTTGAGGCTAAGAAATGTCTCTGTTTCGGTTTCACAAGACCACCATTACATGCCACTGTTTCTGCACACATATGCCACTGTTTTAGTCCATTATATGCCACTGTTTCTGCACACTTATGCCACTATTTTAGTGCTCCCCATGCCACTGTTTCTGCATAAAAACACTCACTGTTTTAGTCCATTATGTGCCACTGTTTCTGCATAAAAACACTCACTGTTTTAGTCCATTTTGCCACTGTTTTGATGATCAAGAATCACTATTTATGCCACTGTTTTAATGTCTAAAAATCATGATTTATATCACTGTTTTGGATGTTCAAATGTATCATTCATGCCACTGTTTTAATGTTCAAAAACCACTCCCTTTGCCACTATTTTTGATGTGCAAATATCACCACTAATGTCACTGTTTTAATGATTAAATGTTACCATTCATGCCACTGTTTTGATGCACAAATAACACTACCTATGCCACTGTTTTGAGGCTCAAATGTCATTGATTATGTCACTGTTTTAACGTTCAAATGCCACTGTTTCTGCCACTGTTAATACCACTGTTATGCCACTGTTTGATGTCACTATTTCTGCCACTGTTGATGTCCAAAGAGCCACTGTTTCTGTTTCAAAATGGTCACTGTTTCTGCTGTATGTTCACTGTTCTCCTGCTGTAAAACGTCACTATTTCTGTCCACTGTTTTTAAGGAAAATACCACTGTTTTCTGCTCACTGTTTTAAAGAACAACTCACTGTTTCTGCTCACTGTTTTAAGCACAAACGTCACTGTTTTTCTGCTGTAAAAACACTGCTGTATGCTCACTGTTTTCCCACTGTAAAACACTGCTGTATGCTCACTGTTTTCCACTGTAAGACACTGTTGTATGCTCACTGTTTCTGCTGTAAATAGCCACTGTAAATGATTGGTTGTAATTGATTTAGGTGCGCTTAAGAAGTGAGATACTTCGCTGCTGTTTGGTATTAGTTAAGGCACGCAAAGGTAAGTGTCTGGCGATATTGCCTAATGTGACTATTGACTACTGGTATAAAATTGTGACATGATGCTCCATATTCCGTAAAAGTTTTATGTTCCATTATGATGAAAGGAAACTGCCAAAAATGTGCCGTGATGGCTATATGATTATGAGGTAAAGACGTTATGTGGCAGCATAACGCATATGAAAAGTATATGTGCCGTGATGGCTATATGAAAGGTATATAAGCATGCACCTTACATCATACCGCATTTTTACGCTTTGTGTGTGAAAGCATAGCATGACATGCATGTATCAAGATCATATAGGCCTTGTTTTAGAATAGTTATGTACAGGACCATGTGTTTGAGCAAGCATCATATAGGCATCCCCAAGGTACCGGGGTATGGGACACTTGGCATCAGTCCGCATAGGCCCACAGTTGGAATCCACATGGAGCTCAGGTGCCAAGGGATATTTGATTCCACTGTGAAGTGCGCGCACGACGGTGCTAAAAGCGCAAAGGAAAGGCGTTATATACGCAATATATGAATATGATGAAAAGGAAAAGGAAAAGGAACAAGGATATGTTGAAGTGACTGTTTATGATTTTGTGCCTAGTTAATACTGTTATATTACTGGTTTTGTTGCCACACTACTGGGATTATTCTCACCCCTTCGGGGCTGCTATTTTTCCAAAATGGCAGGAGGACGTAAGAGCATTTGAAGGAGTGATGTTTTGCTGTTGCTTGCTGATGCATGGATTATCACTGTTGCTGTTTTGATTGATTGGATGACTGTAATGATTAATATTTTGGTACTCTTGGATGACTGTAGACTCTATCATTTTATCTTGAACTTTTATGAACAGCGGCTATTTTGGAAAACGTTTGTGAAAGGAATTTTTGAAAGACTTATGTGCTGAATTTTTACAGTGCACCTTACGGGTGGTGTGTTTATGAGCAAACGAACTCTGATTTACTATTATTTTATATGCACGCGAAGCCCCAAACGTGCTCTTTCTAAATCACTTGAAACATTTTTTTATCGTCCAAACAGAAGTGATAGGAATTGTAGAAACGTGTTTCGGATTGAACCTAGAAATGTGAATTTTGTTTGCTCATGTGACGTTAACGACTCTAATTCCGCTTAGCAAACGACTCTCTTGGATGCATACAAGGGAGGGCGTTACAGACATTTTCCATTTGAGCTCTCTAACACCACATATCACAAAATCCCTCTTTAGGGTCAATTATCACAACTCAAAATTTAACCAATGAAATGTTGAAATAACTCACCCATTTGAACGGTATAAGGCTCCACCTAAGTATACTCCACCATTGGAGCATTTGAAAGCATCATGATCCCGCTTTTTTGCATGAAAACCGTGGCCTATATAGTGGTAGATCTCCCTCCACACTCAATTTCAAGGCTCAATAATGGTACCAATGGGTTCAGGAGGTGTTTTCCATCAAGATTCAACACAAACTTTGTGGAATTTGGTGGATTATAGCTTGGTCTATGGAAATAAAAAAAACTTGCGCAAAGAAGGGGGCTTTGGAGCTGTGTGCGCGGTGGAGAGAAGAAGAAATGGATTGGAAGAAGGTGAATAGTGCATTTGAAGTGTTTATTTGACTTAAAGCGGGTACCGGATCCCACGTGATTTAAAACTCACCCGAATTTCCCTCTGATCATCACTAAAATTCACAATTTAAAAACCTAATGAGAAATTATAATTTTTCATCTTGACAAAATCCTTTAATTTTACTCCCTCAGATAAATTTGGAGCTTTCCGGTTGTTCGGAAACACTCTGCTTTAAGCTACAGCGCGCTCCGTTGACAAACTTCCACAAATCGACTTAAATCCCTCAAATTTTATCAGAAATCATATTTCCTATTTCTATGGACCATTTAAAATCAATATTTGAAACCTAGAGCTCAAAATTCCACTGGCACATTTTACGGTGCAATCTGACTGCGGTATTTTTACCCGCGAAAAACACTATTCACTGATTTTTCTGAAACATGCCTATCCACTCAATTTTTCATTCTGAATCCATTTCCAGGCTTATTTTTATCATCTGAGACCTCCTGCTCAATTTGTTTACCTTCCTAGGGTTGCGTGTTGGCTAATTACCGTTTTGCCCTTTCTTTGTATTTTGGCCTAATCTTTGGGATTTTCAGTAATCCTTCACTTAATTTCTCACTTAACACTTTAATTATTTATTTTAGAATTGTTAGGTGTTATAGGCTCGGCTCGTAAAGGCCTGAGCTCGTTTAATAAAAGCTCGTTTTGGAACCAGGCTTGGACTTATATAAAAGCTCGTTTAATTAAAAGGCCTGAGGCTCTAATTCAGAAGCTCGGCCTTAGAGCCTCCCAGGCTAATTTAGTATATAAATATTTATTTATATTTTTTATACTACTTCTAATAACTCTCTCTTTCATCAACTTATTTCACCCCATTTTATTGGTTTAACAAACTTTTTGAATGATTTTGTTCTATATTATGCTATTTGGATATATATTGAATTTATGTATATTTATGGAATTACTAGTGTTGTTCTATATTATCCTTCATCCTCCTTCACACAAACAAACCCACAAAAATTCATTCGTTCCACTATGCACTGCTTGTTTGTGTCAATTTATTTATTTATTTATTTTTTATTTTTGTTTGCACTTTTTTTATAATGGGCTAAGTTAATATAACCTGTTATCTACCTTCTCTCACTTTAATTTTTTTTTAATTGTAGACTTTATAAATTATTGCTGCAAATTGGAAGCCAAGGTTTCTATATGGAAATTTAATTTTTGTGGAATTCTGTTATCTTATTTTTATTCTTTAACTTGCTAACAGGCTAAGACAGGCTTCACACAGGCTTTTATTTTTTGTAAATAAACCAGGCCACATGCCAATATTATATTCGTGACAGGTAACAGGCTAAGGCCAGTCGGACACGTATAAATATAGGCTTGGCCCGTTAAGATCAAAGCTCGGCTCGGCTCGGCTCGGCCCATTAACACCCCTAAGCGTGAGCTCTAACTATGGAAAATTGGTTTTCCCGGGTACTTTCACACAAGTTTTGACTATTTAATCTGACCATAGAACTAACTCAGAATACGGGGCATATTAGAAATAAGGGATAAGATATTATTATTACCAAAGAATGTTACTATCAATATTATTATCATATCTTAACCGTTAATTTTCGCATATCAAATATTATTATTTTCACAAATCAAATTCATTAATTAATTATTAATTCACAATAAATAATAACCGTTAATTGATGAAAATCAACTGTTAAGTTATGATAATAACATTAATAATAATATTATTTGGTAATAATGATATATAAACCCTTCCAAAAAATATTGGAGAAAATGTTTCTGCAGTTATTGCAGATAAGTTATTTGCATTTATTCGCAAAATGACATCGTTTTGGTATTGAACTTAAAAAATTATAAATATAAAGACTACTACAACTCTGAAATAAATTAAAATTTTAAAAACACCATGATTTTCGCGTGTATTTTCACAAGGAACTGAAGAGTTTTTTTTTAAGTTAGCGTGAGCACTAATTATGGCAAATTGGTTTTCTCGGTATTTTCACTCAATTTTTGACTCTTCAATCTGACTTTAGAATTAATTCAGAGAACGCAGCGTATTAGAAATAAGGGATTAGATATTATTATTACCAAATAATGTTACTATCAATATTATTATCATATCTTAACCGTTAATTTTCGTATATCAAAGATCATTATTTCCAGAAATCAAATTCATTAATTAATTATTAATTCACAATATATAATAACCATTAATTGATGAAAATCAACTGTTAAGATATGATAATAATATTAATAATAATATTATTTGGTAATAATGATATTTAAACCCTTCCAAAAAAATATTGGAAAAAATGTTTCTGCAGTTAATGCAGATAAGTTATTTGCATTTATTCGAGAAAATGACGTCGTTTTAGTATTGAAATCTTAAAATATTAAAAATATAAATACTACTATAACTCTGAAATAAAACAAAATTATAAAAACTCCATGATTTTCTCGGATATTTTCACAAGGAGCTGAATAGTTTTTTTTTTATGTTAGCGTGAGCTCTAATTATGGCAAATTGGTTTTCTCGGATATTTTCACACAAGTTTTGACTCTTTAATCAAAATATATAACTAATTCAGAGTACAAGGCGTATTAGAAATAAGGGATAAGATATTATTATTATTACCAAATAATGTTACTATTAATATTATTATCATATCTTAACCGTTAAATTTCGCATATCAATGTTTATTATTTCCACAAATCAAATTCATTAATTAATTATTAATTCACAATAAATAATAACCTTTAATTGATGAAAATTAACTGTTAAGATATGATAATAACATTAACAATAATATTATTTGGTAATAATGATATTTAAACCCTTCCAAAAAAATAATGGAAAAAATGTTTCTACAGTTATTGCAGATAAGTTATTTGCATTTATTAGCAAAATGACGTCATTTTGTTATTGAAATCTTAAAAAATTATAAATATAAAGACTACTATAACTCTGAAATAAATTAAAATTTTAAAAACACAATGATTTTCTCGCGTATTTTCACAAGGAGCTGAATAGTTTTTTTATTTTTTGATGTTAGCGTGAGCTCTAATTATGGCAAATTGGTTTTCTCGGTATTTTCACACAAGTTTTGACTCTTTAATCTGACTTTAGAACTAATTCAGAGACGCAACATATTAGAATTAAGGGATTAGATATTATTATTACCAAATAATGTTACTATCAATATTATTATCATATCTTAACCGTTAATTTTCGCATATCAATGATTATAATTTCCACAAATCAAATTCATTAATTAATTATTAAATCACAATAAATAATAACCGTTAATTGATGAAAATCAATTGTTAAGTTATGATAATAACATTAATAATAATATTATTTGGTAATAATGATATTTAAACCTTCCAACAAAATAATGGGAAAAATGTTTGCTTGTGCTGTTTCCTATTAAGAGGTTCTAAGTTCACATGAACAAGCTCTGGTGGTATTTGATTTGCATCTCAAGACCTCTCATTTTGCATGATTTGAGCCACCGAGAACTCAAACAGCACCTTCTTGAGCATCCGAGAAGATTTCCCAAGCTTCGACCGCTTGTTCTCATCAATTCTGTATCCAATGCAAGTAACACATTTTCTTCCTTGTGGCATTGACCCCATTGCCCTTATGACACAAATGCGGCAATACTTTGCACCACAAACAATGCAAACCTCCTTCTCGGTGAGACGATTCCCTTTAAGGCACAGATAACAAGAACCTTTCTTCCCAGGTCTCACAGCTTGTGGCTTCGCAGGGAAACTTCCCACTTGAGAATCACCAAACTCCTCATTATCTGTATCTTCCATGTAACTTGACTCAGGATCAAGAAAGGTCACACGCTTGACATGTTTTGGGCTTGGAGTTTCACTATTATGTTCATTTTCCCTGATAGAACAAATCTCTGAAGAACAAGAAAGATAACTAGAGAACTTGAACCTGATTCTGTGGTGTCAGAATTACTGTTAAACCCTCTGCCATCTCTATGCACATCCAAACTGCCTGTACTCTTATCATGCACATCAAAAGCAATGTTTGATGATCCAAGTGCACCAGTATCCAAATTTGAAGACACAACAGAATCCTTTTTGTGATGAGTTTTGGAAAGAGGTTGGATAACTGGCACAGAGAAGTCATGAGACTGAGAAGGAGCTGAAAGAACCAGTTTTTTGGAAACCCATGAAGCAAAAAGTGCAATATCAGCACCCCATGAATGGAAAGCCAGGAAACAAAGAGTAAAAAAGTTGGCAATAGAAGGAGAGACATATAGAGAAAGAGAGAGAATTTTTCCTATGAGAGCGATGATGACTATGATAAGGAGAGGAGGCAAGAGAAGCAAAGATGGAAGAATAATGGTTGAATTGAATAGGAAAAGCAGGAAGGAGTGAGAAGTAAACAAGTTGACCGAAGTAGAGGGTGAGAGGAAGTTCAAGGCATCGGTAGTGGACGTGTTCCCAACCTTTGAATGGAAATTACTTGGAAAATAAACGAAAGGGGCCATGACTTTCAAATCAAAGTGTATTCGTCTATCCAGCATAAGTGAAAATCAATAGGTTTGATCGAATATTTATACATTATTTTTGGGCTCGCAGATGAGTAAGCCCAATACGATATTATTTTGGGCCCAACATCAAAATTATTATCGTATCGTAATCGTTGATTTTCATCAATTAATGATTATCATTTATTGTGAATTAATACGTAATTAATGAATTTAATTTTTTGAAAATAATAATAGTTAATAGACGAAAATTGACAATTAAAATATGATAGTAATGTTGATAATAACATTATTAATAATAATAATATCTTATCCATTATTTCTAATACATCTCGTACTCTGAATTAGTTTTATAACCAATTTAAAGAGTCAAAACTTAATTTACAAAAAAAAAATGTCAAAACTGATGTGAAAATACCTGAGAAAACCAATTTTCCATAATTAGATGTCACGTTAACCTATGTAGCATCGATACTGACACGGGACACGTGACACGATACGACACGACACTCCGACACTTTAATTCTAAAAAATGTTAGATTTCGACACGCTAGGACACGTTTTGATATAAAGTAATATTTTTAATTTATGTAGTGTATAATATATTTAATATTCAATAATTTAACAAAAAACTAAAACTAAACTTATAATATTTATCAATTTTGCAAAGAAACATAAGATATCTCAAATATTTATATTATACTTAATAAAATGGTAATTGTAATCCAACGAATCTAATAGTTGGAACTAAAAACTCAACGTAACGCAACCTTTGAACCTTTTTTAGAATTTCTATAACACATGTTGAAGTGTCGGGGAGTGTCGGAGTGTCGGAGAGTGTCGGGAAGTGTCGGACACGACACGTCGGGATTTTTGAAGTGTCGGTGCTTCATAGACGTTAACTTAGAAAAAAAAACTATTCAGCTCCTTGGGGAGGAGTCATTTGCTGCGTCACTCTCTTCAATAGTGTGTCACCGATTTGTTTCTTTTTCTTTCTATATTGAATTGTGTTGTCACTCACATGTCATTTATGAGATAATTATGATGTATTATGTGTTTGTTTCTTTGATTTTGTTTTCTATTTATTTTTATAATTCTGTTTCACTGTTTAGGTTGACAAGGTTTATAAATTGGCTTTTTGACCATTTTATCCTTCATTAATTTATTAATAATCACTTTATCCCTTATTTAAAGTTCCTACCAATCTACCATTTCTTAATCGTTTAACTTGAAAATTTAATCGATCAAATAGTCAAAACTGAAAAAAAATAGTTGACTTGAAGATTTAATCGATTAAATCTCCCTCTTAATCGATTAAATATCCATCTTAATTGATTTAATCGATTAAAACTTATATTTAATCGATTAAACATCTCAAATGAGCGTGAAAGCATTGATTGAATGAAACAAACACGGTATTGGAGGTTATTTGAATTTTGAATTTAATGTAATAGGAGTTGATTGTGATTTGTATTTAATAGGAGCTGATTGCGTACTACTAAATACAAAACGCAATCAACTCCTATTGTAACAGCCCGTTGTACACCGGTATTGTTAACATTAATTATGATATTAAGCGTAGTTACAATCACAGCAATTCATTTTAAAAAATGAGGATAAACTTTTTCCGATTATTACGCGAACAGTAAAAGTATAAAAAACGTAATAATAAAAAGCTGTGATCGTAACTGAAACACTAGCGGAAGACTTACGTAACTATTTATACACTTTATTTTATCACATACAAGATACTAAGGGGTTCCCATAAACCCACTTAGCCAATTCCCCACTTTTTACGTTTTTACCACTTAACAGGATCTGTCAATTTGTTTTTCTACGAACACAAAATAAAAATCCAAATTTAAACTCCAGGTTATCTTTTTTCCTTATTCAATTACCTTTCTAACAAGCTATCACACACTCGATTCCGAGCTCGTGAGCTCCGGTTATTGCCGTTTGAAGTTGGACAAACAAAATTGCCTACCAACTCCAAAACAGCCTAAAACCTCCAATCTTCACGGAATAAAATGCACCTAACCACCCAGCCAATGACTCTCAAACTTTTACACCATAAACTAGACACCTCAAACTTCGATTTGATATATCATACATTTAATTTGATCAAGTAACGAAGCAGGAATTAATTTCCCAAAACTGCTTCAAATCTGCCCACTAAACAGGACAGAACAGGGAAGAAAATGACAACAGCCCCCATGGGCTGTGCACACCACCAATGATCCTAGTCTTTTGATACAACGTAGAGGACATCTTAAGCTTCAAAATGGCATATGGCACGTCCCAATCGGACCACTATGGAGAGAGATACGCTCTTCCAAAGTTAACCCAAAAATTGCCAATTCTACAGAAAATTCGCTAGAGTTTCCTTTGTATTTCATAAAATCCCCAAATTTTGCATAAGCTGTTTAACACAACAATTATACCTGAAATCCAGCAAAATCCAATGGGTGGCACACACAAGGACCAACAACTCCTTGGGGCACTTACAACCCAATCCAATTTATACTTAAAACATAAACAGTTAACTTTAAATCCTTAACTCATTTCAATCACAAAAGTCCACTTACATGCAATTTCTCAACATAACATAAACCATAAATCTAATATCATTATGCCACTATACTTCTCAATTACATATCACATATTACAATTCATTCCTTTCACTTACATCTTTCAACATAAACTTAGAATGATAAATATGATACACTTAGGCAAAATATACATGATCTTCCTATGGGCCCCTTGCCCGCCACTCCTGTGCCACTACAATCTCCTGAAATAAATGCCCCGAGACGGGGTAAGATATACGAATATATCTCAGTAACCCAGAGGTTCTGGAGAAAACTCTGCCCAATGGTTCACTTCGATGTATATAAATAACATAAAACAACATCACTGTTATAAAACGGGATAAAGCAAGGGATTTAGAGAAAGGGGGAAATATCAGAAACAACTACGACATGCGGGATGGTAGCTACCAATACCACGCCATGTCCTCGGCTATACGCCTATGGGTACTACCTCTGGCGTGTTCAGAGAACAACCCACCAAGGTACCCCTTCCAACCATATACACCCGAGACAACCTAGTTTGCTCCTATCCGGATAACACACCACGACCCTGGGTCAACTGGAACTCCCTCTCGGAGACCTATCCAGTGGCAGTCCGGAAACACATGCCCGAAGGCTAAAAATATCTACTGGCCAGAGATCTGGTACATAAGTACCAACTGTGATAATGCACATGCATGCTCATGCTGTTCTACACTACTCATACACACTTCCTACCGTTGCCATCAACTAGCAAGGTGGAACACAAAAGGGGAAAAAGCCCCAGTACCAAGAGGTTACCTTTCTCTCTCCTTCCACTGAGCTCCGCAGAACTCCAGTTACAGCTTGATTCACAGGGAACGCCTACACAGAGGACCATTCCACACACTTAGAACTTTGAATCCACTCATGAATTTCAACATATCATGTGTAAACCACATCACTTACCTCAATCCACTTGATCCAGGACCAAGGGCAATCCACTGTTTCACTGTTCCAAGTTTATATCCACGTACGGCAACCTGTACAACCATGCACAGCCGTCAGTTTAAGTCAAAATACGTCAAAACGCGAAAACGTCAGATTTCCTCTCCCCTCCCCCAAGGGTTCGGCCATAAGAGTGTTATTTTGGGTTTTATTTTTCTAAATTTTCTTTCTCATTTTATTTCACTTACTTAGGTTACCCAAAGGCTAGTTCAATCGCCATTTTTCGGTTTTACGACTTTTACGCAACGTTTTGCGAATTATTACACTTTAGGCACATTTTGCCACTTTCAACACTTATTATTTTTACATTGATCCTTCCTCATGTCAATCACCACACAACCCATCTAATGACTTTTTCATCACATAACTAAACACCAAAGTTTTCTAAAACATCAATTTGCTCACTTATACATAAATGGCCGAATCTTTGTTAGCCAAACCAAGGATTTCCACTCAATTCCTATGGCCCACAACTCACATAATCACTTCGTATCATCATATAATCACACTACAATTCACTATACCACACATTAACACAAAACTCAAAAATCCACTTCATGCACCAATTTTTTTTCTAAGTTAAAATTTATTTTTTTCGCTTAAAATTTTCATTGCATTTCTAGCATTAATACATCATTCTAAGACATTATCATCTAATAGACATTTTCCATTTGAGCTCTATAACACCACATATCACAAAATCCCTCTTTAGGGTCAATTATCACAACTCAAAATTTAACCAATGAAATGTTGAAATAACTCACCCAATTGAACGGTATAAGGCTCCACCTAAGTATACTCCACCATTGGAGCATTTGAAATCAACATAATCACCCTTTTTTGCATGAAAACCGAAACCTTGTAGGGCATGGATCTCCTTACACACTCAATTTCAAGGCTAAACAAGGCTACCAATGGGTTCAGGAGGTGTTTTCCATCAAGATTCAACACAAACTTTGTTGAATTTGGTGGATTATTGCTTGGCTTAAGGAAATCAAGAAACTTGCGCAAAAAAGAAGGATTTTTGGGCTGTGAATGCTGTGAGGAGAAGAAAGAAACGAAAGTAAAAGATGATGAATAGTAAACTTAATGTGTTTATTTGACTTTAAATGGGTACCGGATCCCACGTGATTTAAAACTCACCCGAATTTCCCTCCAATCATCACTAAAATTCACAATTTAAAAACCTAATTAGAAATTATAATTTTTCATGTTAACAAAATCCTTTAATTTTACTCCCTCGGATAAATTTGGAGCTTTTCGGTTGTTCGAAAAAACACTGCTTTAAGCTACAGCGCGCTTCGTTGACAAACTTCAACAAATAGACTTAAATCTCTCAAATATTATCAGAAATCATATTTCCTATTTCTATGGACCATTTAAAATCAATATTTGAAACCTGGAGCTCAAAATTCCACTGGTACGTTTTACGGTGCAACCAGACTGCGGTAATTTTACTCGCGAAAAACACTATTCACTGATTTTTCTGAAACTTGCCTATACACTCAATTTTTCGTTCTGAATCCATTTCCAGGCTTATTTTTGTCATCTGAGACCTCCTGCTCAATTTTTACCTTCCTAGGGTTGCGTGTTGGCTAATTACCGTTTTGCCCTTTCTTTGTATTTTGGCCTAATCTTTGGGATTTTCACTAATCCTTCACTTAATTTCTCACTTAACACTTTAATTACTTATTTTAGAATTGTGAGGTGTTATACCTATTAAATACAAAACGCAATCAGTTTCTATTAAATACATCAACAAATATGTTGTATTTAATCCTTGTGAAACCCTGTGCCATCTATTTAAATGACATAACTTAAAAGTATAAAAATAATGACATAACTTATGTTATTTAAAATGACAAACATCAAACCCAAAAAAAAAGAATATAAATAAGTGGTCCATTTGAAATTTTTGGATACTCAACAAATATTATAGAGTCCAATTTAATCCCTTAAAAAAACTCAAAGTGTGATCCTTTTAAGATTCAAATTATGGATATTCTTTAAATTTAGATATATCACGATTTAAACCAACTGAGCCTATTTTGGAATTCAGAGGGATTGGAAGTTAACTTTATTTTTATGGGATTAAATTGTGCCCATAATTTTTCTTGAGGATCCAAAAGACATTTTACTCTAATATTTTTCCCAGAAATTTGTGTCTAGACTTGCACATAACCGTTGCAAAAAGGGGAAGGATATTGTAAAAAAAAAGGGAAGGATATTGTAACAACTAAGTTTTTTTACTACCATATTACTACCAATCAATCTTACCGTTAGATCGCTTATGTTGATCCAACGGTTATATGTATTTCCATCTTTGTTTGGTCATGATTTCTCAAATTTAATATTTTATATTTATTTCCACCTTTGTATGGTTATGATTTCCCATTTTTAATGCTTTCACTTTAAATTTGGGGAATCATAACCATACAAAGATAAAAATAAATATAACCGTTGGATCAACATAAGCGATCTAACGGTGAGATTGATTGGTAGTAACATGGTTGTAATACAACTTGGTTATTACAATATCCTTCCCCTATTAAAATTTTTATTTAATATCAAAACGTGTCCCAACATATCGAAATATGACATTTTTTAGAATTAACGTATCGTCGTGCCCCGTGTCCGTGTCCGTGCATTATAGCCAGAGATAAGGTGCGGGCTAGAGCAGTTTTCAAAATTGTCAATTTCTGAAGTGAGCTTAAAATTTTGAGCAAAGTGTTTCTTGTCAATATTTCCATTACCCCGTGTGGTAGTTGTCGAGAATAGCCAACGGAATGAAAGTTGACTTGAAGTTTTGAGGGCATGTTACGCATTGGTTGCTTTTCTTTTATTGCCTTGGAGGGTACTTCTTGTCTTAAAGATACACGTTCTTGAGTTTTGACCCACACAAGTGTTGGAATAATTCAAAATAGTTAGGAATTAGTTTCTGGTTTGTTATGATTCTGTTCCTACTAGAATTTGTATAGGATAGATTCATAAGGTTGTTTAGATGTTATTCTATAGGATAAAATTAAGAGTTTGTTTCTTTATTAGAGATAGCTGTTACACGATTTGAAATAATGTTTGTATATAAATTGACCTCTGAGTATGAGGAAAATTATGAATGCGAATGAGAATTCTATATTGATACTCTTGTTTTGACATGGTATCAGCTTTTTGGTTCTGATCCTACGAATTTCCAAGGAAAAAATTCCTCCATATTTTTTTT